>OY992536.1:306260567-306546782 GCA_963921195.1 Pegoplata infirma | reverse complement strand
CGACACGGTACATTTGCTATTGATTAAAGTTGATAAGGCTGTTAACATTTAAATTCTAGCTGCTCAATTCATCGAGATATCGCTAAAAAACTTGCAAAACTACTTTTTATTCATTACTTTGTGTTATTTTTGTTCTGTAAGGACATTTACTTCAATTAACGACAAAAATGTGGTATGCAGTTTGAATTCGAGGTTATTAAAGTTGACAAAACTGCAAGCATAAAAATTATAGGTGATCAATTTCCCGACAAATTGCAAAATTACTGTTTAATCTTTTATATTAATTAATTTATTTTTTCTTTAGTATCTAAAATAAAGGAAAAAAATCAAGAAATGACAAATACATTGTATGCAGTTTAAATTTAATGTGGTTAAAGGTGGCAAAACTGCTTAAATCAATATCTTGACTGCTAATTTACACGAAAAATAAAATTTTTTCCAACTTTTTTTTTTTATTTTGCGATTTTTAGCGAAATTGAAAAGATATGATTTCTATGTAAACTGTTTTGTGACCTGTAAATAAATACAATTAAATCTGCATACTCAGTTTTTGAAGATATTTTAAAAACTTCATTTTCAAAATTTTAGAATATACAAAAACACTAATTTCGCCATATCTCGCGAATGCGAGCAGCTACGATTTCGCTGTTAACATATTTGTGACAATTAAACAAGTAGAAATCGAACTGCGTCGTACTTTTCTTCGACCTAAACATCGATGAGGCTCACTGTGTTTACTAATCAATTTTTCAAAATGGCGATTTTTTTTTTAAAATAATAAATATAAATTTTTAATTAATATTAACCAGTAAAAAATATAGATATGTTAAAAAAAGTTGGAAACGTTTTGTTTGTATTTAAATGTAGTTTTAGAAAAAAAAAATACGAAAAAATTATTGGAATTTTGTTCATAACTTTTGAACCACTAGACCAATTTCGATGGATTGCAGTACCAACCTGACCAGGTAAATACCCAACATAAATGCCAAACTTCAGAAGTCTCTATAGATTCTTTCAAAAGTTAGCGTGTTTTCTACAGACGGACAGAAAGACAGACAGACGGTCGGACGGACATCGTTAGACATCGTCTTAGAATCGATCGAGGATAATGAATATATACCCTTTATGGGGTCCTAGACCAATATTTCGAGGTGTTACACACGGAATGACAAACTTATATATACCCTATATCACTAGAGTGGAGGGTATAAAAAACAATCGAAGGTTTCGGACTTTTTCAAAAAGTCGATTTTAATTTTAAACGTTAGAAAAGAAGAAAATTATACTTCGAATAATTTTTATATTTTTTTCTAAAACTACATTTAAATACCATCAAAACGTTGTCCAACTTTTTTTAAGATATCTATATTTTTTACTGGTCAAAATTAATTGAAAATTTAAATTTTTTATTTTTTTTTTGAAAAAATCGCCATTTTGAAAAATTGATTACTCAACATCAACATGGTATAAAATGTGGAAAATTTGAGAGAAAGTTGCATTTAATACGTACTAAAACATATCAAAAAAAAAATTATCGAAGGCGGTCGGATCTAAAAGTCAGTGATTTGGTCTGGAATCCCACATATAATATTCTGTTTCAGTAAATGGCGCTACGGTGAAGTTTTTGACGAAACTTTTCATTTCAGAGCAATTTTATGGAACTTAAAAATGTATGTATGATTCTTCATGAGAAAATTGTGAATGTACGAATTGAATTTGTAGGTGGCGCTAGGGTGAGGATGTTAAGACAGCAATGGTCAAAAAACGTTTGCGGGTTTTACTTTTTTACTAGTTTTACTTTTTTTTAATGAAAAGTGGCCTTAAATTTTAAGAAATTTTATGTAGAAAACATTTTTTAAGAATCTTGTAAATTTTCTATAAAGAAATCCCTCAGCAACTGAGAATTTTCCCTTAGAGAAAATATTTCAGAATCTGGCAAGAATTTTTTTGCATAGAAAAATTTCAGAAATCGACAACTTTTCTAAAAGGAAAAAACGTTTTAAAATTTGTGTTTTTCTAAGGGGAAAACATTTTTAAGAATATAAAATTTTTTCTGTTTGAAATTTCATTTAGAATTTGAATATTTTTCTATAGGAACATTTTATGAAAATCTATAATTTTAATAAAAACAATATTTTAGAACATTTCTATAGAAAACTATAACCGAATTTTGTATAAAAAATCTATCATAATCTGATAATATTTCTGTTGAATGATTCAGTGCATTATTTTTTAAAGAAAATGTGTCTCTGAATCTGTTCTGAGCCTCTGAGACACTTATTGAAAAAATAACTCTAGTTTTAAGAATTAAGTTATCTCCCTGTCTGCACGCACAGTGGAGTAGGGTATTCATTCCTTCATTTGTGTTGTAATTCTGTTGCATGCCAAACATTCTTTTTTTTATTAGTGAGTCAACAAGTTGTATAAACTTTTAAATTCCATTTGATAATATTTAATAAATATTTAAACAAAATCAAATCTTTTTTGTGTAAAGTATATACAAAGATTTATGTCTTTCATTTTGACTGATTAGATTGACATGTTAAAACGGCATTATAAATATTTTTCAATATTTTTTTGTTATTCTTTGTAACAACATTTTGTAATACGGATTATAAAAAATGAATTTTGATCCTGATTACGGTTTGCGGTGCTGGTATGCGTATGTTTCATGTCATCCATGAAACTAAATTAACATATGCCCCGGATGTACCTACATTCAATCTTATGAACTAACCCCGTTTTCCTAAAAGAAACTGCTTTAGATTCCAGTCTCCCTTATGAGGACGAAAAAAAAAAAAAAAACCAATCGATTAAATTTAACTTTTCTTTATGTTGGTTACTAAACCACTGATATGTTGTATGTGTGTGTTTGGTTACCTTTGACTTATGCGATACATTTTGTTAAATAGATTTTTCTCATTCGATAAGTAGCTAACGGTACAGTATGGTTGGTTGGTCAAGGGTTTGAAGAAAAATGTCAGTGTATTTTGGTGAAGCTTTAAAAGTTATAAAAGAAAACCAAAGTAATAGTAAATGCCATATACTGCTTCACATACTTATAAACATACATACACACACACACACATACATCATTATGGTTATATCAGATTTAAAGCAACTAGTTGTTGTGGTTTTTCAGGAACTCAATACATATGAGGCATTCCACACCAAATATCTCGCTACAGGAAAACATGTGCCCTATGAATTTTTTGAATAGTTTGTATTGAAAGCCCTATTTAGAACTAAGAAAACTCCGTTTTTTAGTCTTTAAATTTTTCAAACCCTAGGCTTAGAATACGTGGCTAAATATTGAAAAAATTGTCAAATTTGTGTCTAGTTGCCTTGATTGAATATTTATCAAATTTTAATAGAATGCATCATAATCTCAAAAATTTGCATTTTTGTATATTTTTGTATGGGTTATCGATTAAAAAATTTTATTTTGACAATTTTCAGAACCCGTTCTGAAATTTGCCATTTTTTTAAAAAGTAAATTTTTAAAAAATTCTGCCACTTTTTATACCTCCACTCTAGTGATATATATATATGGGGCATTCCATGTCAAATCGGACACTGAATTTTTTTTTTTTTAGATTTTCCCAATTTGTTAACAGGGTACTAAAAAGTACCTTTCGAAAACTCCTTCGTGGTAAATTTTCAGATTTTTTTGATGACCCGTTTAAAGAGTATCGAATTTTTAAAAATTGGTAGTTTGTTCCTTTACTCAAACTTCTTTTACTCATAACTTCATCAATAATGGTCCAAATTTCAATTTTTTTTCAAAATTTTTTTTTTTTTACGTTCTTTAATAAAAAAATCAAAAAAAAAAATTCTTAAAAGCGCTCTAGTATGCGATTTTTAAGTTTTAAAATTTAAATCTCATTTTTGAAAATGTTTGTACTTTTCGATTTTTTTGAAATTTTTTTGTATAAAACTTCTATCGATTCTAAAATTTTTTTGTCCAGCAGGATCGTGGGATAACGACTATTACTATTTTTTAAAATTTTTTGAAAAAATTTTATTGTAATTTTCCAATTTTAAAATCATTTCTACTGCTCCAATGGGACGTCATAGAGGGGTCATTTATAAGACCGACCCCTATTAATTTTTACGTCTTAATATTTTTTTTGAACAAACTAATACCCTATCTCCAATTTCTAAGGGGGCTCCCACACAAAACGACATTTTTCAAAATTTTCTCCAATCGCTCTAACTGCCCTAATAGTGCCCTTAGAGCAACAAAATGTATGACCCACAATATTTTTTTAGTCCAAATATTTTCTCTGAACACACCTACCCTTAATCTCTAATTTGTTTTATTTAATCAGCTTCTACCGACCCCCATTTATTTTTACCCAACAACATTTTTTTAAAACATACCTACGCTCTACCTCCACTCCCTAAGTGGTCTTCCATTCAAAATTACATTTTTATAAAATTTGCTCCAACTGTTATTCAAGAAGTTATGAGTAAAAAAAGTTTGAGTAAAGGAAAAAGCTACCAATTTTTAAAAATTTGATATCTTTTGAATGGGTCATCAAAAAAATCTGAAAATTTCGAAGGGTACTAAAAACTAGAGTTTGCAAATAATCGAGATATTTCATAATCGCGATTACGATTAAAAATATCGCCGTTAATCGCGATTATCGATTAATCGAATTTTTAAATAAATTAAATTGCAATAAATTTATTAAAAAAATCTTTTAAAATTTTAATTTCTAAACGTATGAAAATACAAAAATAAACATTTTTAGTATATAAAGTGCTCGATTTGGGAGTACTTTTTCACCATTCACCCAATTTTTCAAAATTTGTTATTCTTTCGAATTTTAAAACTTTCAATAATTACACGATAAAAATTTAAAAATCTTAAAATTCGAAAGGATATCAAATTTTTAAAAATTAGGTGAATGGTGAAAGAGTGCTCCAAAATCGAGAACAATATATTTATGTGTGTGGTTCAAATTTGAGGTCAATCGAATTGAGTTAACCCGTAGCGGCGATCAAAGTTATAGATTTTTGAAAATTAAAAAATTCGTCTTGATCTTCTTATAAGAAAAAAATATGAATATAAAAAAATAAATTTGGTCAAGCGGGTTTCGAGATATAATTCGCAATTTGCAAAAAATTTCGGTTTTTCAAAGTTCAATTTGTTTTTTTAAATCTCAACATTTTTTTCCATAAGCTTGAGACAAACTTTCATTTTAATTTAATTCGAATCCGTTTGGCCTTTCGATCAAAACTTTAGATTTTTGGAAAACTTTCGAAAATTTAAAAAAAATCGATCGAAAAGTTGCACGGTTTTAAATAATCCAATTTGGCTCAAATCAAGTTTAGACAACATTTTTTTTTTTTTAATTTTATAAAAGGATCAATAAAAAAAAAAATACTAAAATTTTTGAATGTCACTTTTGGATATTTTTTGACAAGTTGTTAAAAGCGATATCTCGAAAGCCGTGCGATCGATTTCAGAAAATTTTTGATATTCGTATTCAACATACCAAAATCAATAAAATATATCGCAAATTATTTATATTTTTAAACTTTTTTCAAAATTCCAAATTTTTTTGGAGGAAATTTTCCATATAATGTATTAAATTTGTTATCAAAACAATAAATTTTATAGAAAATGATTAATCGTAATCGCATGATTTTTTTGCCGATTACGATTACGATTAATTGGTGCGATTAATCGCGATTACGATAACGATTTTAATCGTTTTGCAAACTCTACTAAAAACCGTAAACAAATTGGGAAAATATAAAAAAAAATTTTTTCAAAGTGTCCGTTTTGACATGGAATGCCCCATATATATATTATAGTATAATAAGATTGTCATTCCGTTTGTAACTCCTCGAAATATTGGTCTTTGACCCCATAAAGTATATATATTCATGATCCTCGATCGATTTTAACACGATCTAGCGATGTCCGTCCGTCCCTCTGTCTGTTGAAAACACGCTAAATTTTGAAAGACTTTACGGAGGCTCTTGAAGTTTGGCATATATGTTGAGCATTTACTTGGTCAGGTTGGTATTGCAATCCAGCGAAATCGGTCTAGTGGTTCAAAAGTTATGAGCAAAAGACTGAATTTCGGCAAGTGTTTTTCGTGAATTTACGAGATAAAAAACACGCTTACTTTTGAAAGGATGCTGAAGTTTAGTAAATATATTTGTCGTTGCCCTGCCCTAGTTCGTATTAAATTTCAGTCCAATCGGTCCAGTGGTTCAAAAGTTATTAGCAAAACCATAAATTTCAGATTAGGTTCACCTTAAATTCACGTGTGGAAAACCCGTTAAATATGTTTTAAAAACATTGGTAAGTTACAAAATTATTTTACAACGTGTTTTTGTCCCTCAAAAATATTTTAACACTAAAAAAAACAAATACACTCGAAAAAAATTTTACACTCAAAAAAAATTTAGTAAATTTTTTTTTTTAAATTCCTTAAAAAAAAGTTTTTTTACACAAAATAAAATATTTTTAATCAAAAATTTATTTTTTTTCACGTTAGAAAATTTTCTATCACTTAAAAGGGGCATTGAATATTAAATTTCATAAGAATGATGTAATTTGCTTATATATTCTGGTTTCAACATAGCGTATGAGTATTATTTATGCAAATATTTTTTACTCATCCGCTATGCTGAAACAAGAAAATACAAGCAAATTACAAAATTCTTATGAAATTTAATATTCAAATACGATTTTCTTGGAAAAAAAACGAAATACATGGATCTGAAATACATGGGACGAAATTCCTCCTACTTGCGCTAATTGCAAACAAGTGGGTCATACAGCTAACTATAAAGGTTGTTCAGAATATAAAGCATTTATGGACCGCAAAGCTACACTTATTCGTTCAGCTAAAGAACGAAGAAGTACAGCAGAGAATAATGTTAATCTGGCAGTTAGCAAATTTAATCACGTAAACCCAAACAAGTCGTATTCCAGTTTTTTTCAATCGGATAATATAAATCATAATGATTTTAATTTATCAAATAAACAACTACCATCATATGTTCAAGATTTCTTAAACATTTCTAGTTATTTTAACGATTCTGAAAACTTAGAATCCAAAATTATAAACTTTTTAAAAAATTTTACAAATTTACCTAAAGATGAGGCAAAACTTAGTTACCAGAACTTAATGAAAGATGTTTTAAGTAAATATGGCCCATAAAAATTTAAATTTATTAACATTTAACGTAAGATCTTTGATTGAATCAAGTAGAAGAATTGAACTGATAAATTTATTGAAGTATCATAATATAGACATTTGTTTTTTGCAAGAAACTCGTTTCAAAACAACTCCGAGAATTAATCTAGAAAATTATAACATAGTAAAAGACAACTCTTCCCAAGGTACCGCAATTGCTTTTAACAAAAAACTTAAATTCTCCGTCGTTAATATTCCTAACATAAAATTCCCAAATTGCTTTGTGGAAATTTCGTTATCATTTTCCGCTAATGTAAACAAAATTCTTTTTGGTAGTGTATATGTCCCTTGTAATTTTCCTAGTAATGATTTATTATCGAGCTTAGATGCTATAAAAAATTTTTCTCTTAACTACGATGGCTTTTTTATTGGAGGAGACTTTAATTCAAAAAGTTCTGATTGGGGTGATAATTTTGAAAATATGAATGGACTGTGTTTCAAAAACTGGTTACAACATTCGTTTCAAGACGTTACAAGATTGTGTGCTAATTCACCATCTTTTCCTAACGGCTCCTCTTATTTAGATCATTTTCTTGTTAGTTCAAAATTCATTGATCAGATAAACAAAAATTTTGAAATATCTACTTTACCATCTTTTTCAGACCATTTTCCGATTAAATTAACAGTAAGCCTTCCAGATTTTGAGTTATTTTTCTCTCCACCAACTGAATTTACTTCATTTCGGAAAACCAATTGGAAAAATTTTCAATCAGATATTAATTTAGGCCTTTCTAACATTTGTGTAGCTAAAGACAGAAATTTATCCAATTCAGAATTAGATAATATTATTGATTCTTTTTCGGATTGTATCAATAGCGTAACTGATTTACATAATGAGAAAATTATTTTAAGAAATGGAAAATTCATAATTCCTGATAGTGTCAAACATCTTTTTAAGATAAAATATGCATGGCAAAGGGAATTGAAAAAAATTTACCATAGAAATTATAATAGAATATCGAGTGAATATAAATTATTATCTAAACAATTGCAACTTTTGAAGATTATTATAAAGGAACAGGTTGAAATCTCTCAAGCGAAGGAATTTGACATTCGTCTGTCAAAAATAAAACCAGGACCTAATGCATATAAAAATATTTACAATATTATTGGTAACAAAAAATCAAAAGGATTTGAAAAGGTCATTGTAGGTGATGTAACGTATACCGAAGATTCCAATAAAGTTGAAATTTTTCGCAATCATTTTTCAAAAGTGTATAGCAAAATTATACCTGATAGACCAAACATATCAGAGGTTTTAGATTCCACTAATAACTTTTTATCGAATTATCCTTCTCCTATTTGTACATTTTCATCAAAATTTAATTCGTTGGCAAACTCCGATAGTTCTCATTTTACAAACTCTTATGATCTTCAAATAGTCATCAAATCTCTTAATGCAAAAAAATCGTCAGGTAAAGATAAAATATCAAATTTTATACTGAAAAAGCTTCCTTTTTCTGCAATTGAAATTTTGACTATCGTTTTTAACAATTGCCTAAATAATGGTTATTTTCCGAATTCATGGAAGATATCTAAAGTCTGTCCGCTTCTTAAAAAAAAAGATAATTTTTCCCCTGACAATGCTAGACCAATTTCTCTGTTATCAAATGTTGGCAAACTGTTTGAACGCATTATAAAACAGAAAATGGATATCTCTATTAACGACGAATATATTTCTTGTTTTCAATTTGGTTTTAAAAAAGGTCACTCTGCAGTGGACGCATTAGTTAAATTTCATAATGATGTGACAACAAACCTTCGTAATCAAAATTGTACTGTAGCAGTTTTTTTAGATATCGAAAAGGCTTTTGATAAGGCATTTCACGAAGGCATTATTCATAAATTAATTCAAATTGGTTTTAGTCCTTTTATAGTTAAAATTTTTAGTAGTTATTTTGAAAATCGGAAATTTTTTGTTGATATTAATGGTATATATTCGGTTGAAAGCTTTATAAATAGCGGAGTACCTCAAGGTGCAATTTTAGCCCCACTTTTATATAATATTCTGATTTATGATTTACCCCACTTACATAATGGATCAAAAAGTATTTTATACGCGGATGATTCCCTCATCTATGCAAGTCATACATCCCCTCAAATTGCTTTAGATTTAGTAAAGGATCATCTATCCGTAATTGATCAATTTTATAAAGATTGGGGAATAAAAATTAATCCTCGGAAAACTGAAGCTATTTGCTTCAGAAATGCATCCGGCAAATGTCCATATTATGTTGTGCCTCAAAGTAAAAATCTTTCGTTAAGCTTAAATGGAACTAATATTCCTTTTAAAGACAAAATTAAATATTTAGGCATTACTTTTAATAAATTATTTAAATTTAATGAACATGCTCGTTTGGTAAAAAAAAGAGCAAATAAAATTAAGGGAATGTTTACAAAATTACTGATAAATAAACATTTAAGTGAGAATTCCAAACTGCTCATCTATAAAGTGAGTATCCGGTCATCTATGCTGTATGGCTTCCCTGTATGGTTTACTTTATCACCCACTGTAGCACAGGAGTTAGAAGTTTTGGAAAGAAACATTTTAAGATGTTGTATAAACAAGAATTTCGAGACTTATGTTAAAAGATTTTCTAATCATTATATATATGAAAAATCTGGGATTCAGCCACTTTTGACTTACGCATTGTATTTACTTGATTCATATACTGGAAAATCTCCTTACCACGAAAATAGATTGATTACAGATCTTTTTCAAGAAAACTCTGAAAGTAATTGGTCAACATGTAATTATCTTTCACCTATTGGTATTAAAAATGAAGATTTTTGTCTTAATGTAAACTTACACGATCCTAATTCTATTATTTTACCTGAGTTTTATAAGAAAACAACACCATTTACACACCGTGGATAATTTAAGTTTTTATGTTTTATTATGTTATACCATGTTCGCATTCGTCTTTGCTAGTTTCGTTATTGGTTTTCCCCGTACAATTTTAAATTGTATGGGGGGGATCGGTGATTGAGCTGGTTAGGGATGAATGCGAAAATGGTATTATGTATCTTTTCAATTTTGTTAGTTTGATTTTCTTTTGTATGTTGTTTATAATTTAGTATATAGTATTTAGATTTAAGTTTTAACTGAGGAAAACTTCTCAAACAATCTGAAAAATTGTCGGGAGCAAACAATAAAAACAAATTACCTTCTACTTAATTGTAAATTACATATTCTTTAGCATGTAGCGAAAAACTTTTTATCATTTAGAATAATACACTATAGTTCTAAGTTTGTCCATTTTTAATTTTCATCTAAATTTAACCTTGTAATTTAACTATGAAGTCTCAATAAAGTAACTTTAACTTTAACTTTCTTGGAAAAAACGAAAAACATGAGTCAGAATTTTTTTGTATGAATAGACAAACATCAAAACTTAAAAAAAAAAAAAATAAAAATTTAATCTATAAAAAAATATACAAAAATGTAAATTTTTGAGATTGTAGTGGCTTCCGTTTTAATTTGATAAATATTAAATCAATCCAACTCGTCACAAATTTTACAATTTTTTCAATATTTAGCCATGACTCCTAAGCACAGGTTTTGAAAAATTGAAAAACCAAAAACGCAATTTTCTTAGTTCCAATTCAACCTATTCAGAAACTCATGTTTTGGAATGCCTCATATGTATAAATAAATCTCGTATGCCACATGAATACAAAGACAAAGAGGTGGACATGTTTTAAAATTGCCAGTCACTTAAAAAGTATGGGAAATTTATATATTTATTGCAAAGGAGATTTTTCAAATGATTAGAATTGTCTTTGTCCTTTGAATACTTATCTGTAAAAAGGAGGGCTTTAATATTTAGGGCGTTTTGCATAAAGATAATGCAGGGGGAAACCACAAAAGTTAAATGTTGGCATTTATATATATAATTTTTTTAAACCAGCTAAGAAATTGATTTAATTATTAAGCAGTAAAATTCTTTTGGTCTAAAAATATCAGAAAAAATCTTAGATTTTTAGAAATTTTTCTTTTAGAAAAAGTCTCAAGTTCTGAGACATTTTTCTTATAGAAAAGTCTCAGATGTTGACACATTGTTTCAGATTCTGAGACATTTTTCTTATAGAAAAATTCTCAGATTCTGAGACATTTTTCTTATAGAAAAAGTCTCAGATTCTGAGACATTTTTCTTATAGAAAAAGTCTCAGATTCTGAGACATTTTTCTTATAGAAAAAGTCTCAGATTCTGAGACATTTTTCTTATAGAAAAAGTCTCAGATTCTGAGACATTTTTCTTATAGAAAAAGTCTCAGATTCTGAGACATTTTTCTTATAGAAAAAGTCTCAGATTCTGAGACATTTTTCTTATAGAAAAAGTCTCAGATTCTGAGACATTTTTCTTATAGAAAAAGTCTCAGATTCTGAGACATTTTTCTTATAGAAAAAGTCTCAGATTCTGAGACATTTTTCTTATAGAAAAAGTCTCAGATTCTGAGACATTTTTCTTATAGAAAAAGTCTCAGATTCTGAGACATTTTTCTTATAGAAAAAGTCTCAGATTCTGAGACATTTTTCTTATAGAAAAAGTCTCAGATTCTGAGACATTTTTCTTATAGAAAAAGTCTCAGATTCTGAGACATTTTTCTTATAGAAAAAGTCTCAGATTCTGAAACATTTTTCTTATAGAAAAAGTCTCATTTTTCTTATAGAAAAAGTCTCAGATTCTTAGACATTTTTCTTATAGATAAACTCTCAGATTCTGAGACATTTATCTTATAGAAAAAGTCTCAGATTCTGGGAAATATTTTTTATGGAAATTTCTCAGATTCTGAGACTTTTTTCTTATAGAAAAGGTCTTAGGTTCTGATTTTCTTATAGAAAAAGTCTCAGATTCTGAGACATTTTTCTTATAGAAAAAGTCTCAGGTTCTGAGACATTTTTCTTATAGAAAAAGTCTCAGATTCTGAGACATTTTTCTTATAGAAAAAATGCCTCAGATTCTGAGACATTTTTCTTATAGAAAAAGACTCAGATTCTGAGACATTTTTTTATAGAAAAAGTCTCAGATTCTGAGACATTTTTCTTATAGAAAACTCTCAGATTCTGAGACATTTTTCTTTTAGAAAAAGTCTCAGATTCTGAGACATTTTTCTTATAGAAAAAGTCTCAGATTCTGAGACATTTTCCAGACATTCTGAGACATTTTGCTTATAGAAAAAGTCTCAGATTCTGAGACATTTTTCTTATAGAAAAAGTCTCAGATTCTGAGACATTTTTCTTATAGAAAATGTGTCAGATTGTGAGACATTTTTCTTATAGAAAAAGTATCAGATTCTGAGACATTTTTCTTATAAAAAAATTCTCAGATTTTGAGACATTTTTCTTATAGAAAAAGTCTCAGATTTTGAGACATTTTTCTTATAGAAAAAGTCTCAGATTTTGAGACACTTTTCTTATAGAAAATTTCTCAGATTCTGAGACATTTTTCTTATAGAAAAATTCTCAGATTCTGAGACATTTTTCTTATTGAAAAAGTCTCAGATTCTGAAACATTTTTCTTATAGAAAAAGTCTCAGATTCTGAAACATTATTGTTATAGAAAATTTATTTGTGGTGATTGCAATATTTTTTTTTACAATATTTTTTAATTGTTTGAAATAATTTTTTTTCTAATTTTTAAAATAATTAATTTTGATGATAATTTTATTAATTTTTGATGTTTTCTGTTTAAAATCTTTGTCATTAATGTCAATGCAAATTTTAAAATAAAATCCCTTATTTCATTAATATGTCCTACACAAACAAGCTAACGAAGATGTTCAAAAATACCGACAGAAAATCACATTATTTTAGACACGTACAAGAAAATTCAATACAAATCTCCAAAGACCTTTAAGAAATGACTGCCTCATAAACCATATGCATAATTACCCACTCATACAAAATAACATACAGACACATTAACAATATAGTCACACACCTACACATATTTATAAACGCAAGCCTCCCATATACCACTCACATAAAAATTATGTGCTTGTGTATTTGTGGTTATATTCGTATATTTTGGTACACCTTTTCCTTATTTGCTACTTCTATATTTATTATATGCAACAAGAAAGTCATAAAAATAAGACAAAAATTTTAAATCTTCACAAAATTTATTGACATGAACATCAAGTATTGTTGAAGCACTATGGTTACTATGGTGTCTGTCTAACTGCCTTCAGTTGGCTTCAGTTAATGACTAAATGTTGCCACTTTTAAGCATTCATGAGTGTGGGGCTTACTTTAAAAGTCTAAGAAGCACATGAAAGCCTAAAAATCCATAAAAATACAGGACAATAATATTTATATGACTTTTTTGTTTTTGGTTGTTTCGTGCAAGGCATATCCTGAAAACCGGTACATAGCATTTATTAAATTTGAAATAGAAACCTGTTAGAAATAACCATATGCAGCGACTTCACATATTTTGTATTAAAATTTTTTTTTAAAATCTAAAAATTTTTCTATATAAGCAAAATGTCTCAGAATCTAGAGACTTTTTTTAAGAAAAATGTCTCAGAATCTGAGAATTTTTCTATAAAGGAGACATTTTTCCTTTATAGAAAAATTGAATCTGGAACTTTTCTATATAAAAAAAATGTCTCAGAATCTAAAAATGTTTCTATATAGAAAAAATATCAAAGAATCTAAGAATTTTTCTACATAGAAAAAATTTTTCAGAATCTGAGAACTTTTTTACATAGAAAAAATTTTTTAGAACCTGAGAATTTTTCCATATAGAAAAAATGTCTCAGAATCTGAGACTTTTTCTATATAGAAAAAATGTCTCAGAATCTGAGACTTTTTCGATATAAAAAAAATGTCTCAGAATCTGAGACTTTTTCTATATAGAAAAAATGTCTCAGAATCTGAGACTTTTTCTATATAGAAAAAATGTCTCAGAATCTGAGACTTTTTCTACATAGACAAAATGTCTCAGAATCTGAGACTTTTTCTATATAGAAAAAATGTCTCAGAATCTGAGACTTTTTCTATATAGAAAAAATGTCTCAGAATCTGAGACTTTTTCTATATGGAAAAAATGTCTCAGAATCTGAGACTTTTTCTATATAGAAAAAATGTCTCAGAATCTGAGACTTTTTCTATATAGAAAAAATGTCTCAGAATCTGAGACTTTTTCTATATAGAAAAAATGTCTCAGAATCTGAGACTTTTTCTATATAGAAAAAATGTCTCAGAATCTGAGACTTTTTCTATATAGAAAAAATGTCTCAGAATCTGAGACTTTTTCTATATAGAAAAAATGTCTCAGAATCTGAGACTTTCTCTATATTTTTTTTTTTAATTTTAACCAATACTCAGGGGATGCCCCCTACTCATGCTATGCATTGTACTGATCAGGAAAATAGGGTATAGGAAGGAGGAAAGAGGGAGTAGTGTTTATGGATATTTGATTTAAACTTTTCTAAATTATAAGTAACAGGGAAGACTTCTGCGGGAAGTTTATTCCACATACGAATTGTTCGACTAAAAAACTAATTTTCTCTGTAATGCGTTGTGCGAAACACAGGACAATCAACTACAAACGGATGTGCTCTACTAGATAAGCGTGTAGTACGAATAAATACTCGGTCCCGAGGAATAAGTTCACTTATCTCAGATGAGCATCTCCCATGGTAATATCGATAGAAAAGTGCCACACAACCCACATTCCGACGATGCTCCAACGAATCAATAGAGTTGGATACACTACTGTCGTTGATAAGCTTCACCGCCCTCCCCTGAACACGGTCCAGAAGCTTCAGAATAGACACTGAAGCCCCTGCCCATATATGAGAGTTGTATTCCATTTTCGGCCGGATATAGCTGGTATAAATAGTAAGGAGATCGGATGGAGTGAAGTAAGTCTTGCACCGTTTCAGAAAACCAAGACACTTGAATGCCTCTTTCGACACTTGAAACACGTGTTTATTCCAACGGACATCACAATGTATTCTCATGCCCAGAACATCAAGAGTATCCGATTCCTCAATACCTATACCATCCATAGCTACAGATGACAATGTTAATTCCACAGCGCGTTGTGGGTTAACATACAACATTGGGTCTTGCGCGCATTAAAATCGACCTTATTCACTCGACCCCACTCGGAGATTGTAGAAAGGTCGTGGTTGAGTGTGTCATTCATGTTCTGCCGCATGCCCTCAATCTCCAGAGAGCTTGGCCTGTGACCGAATGAAAATGAATGGCAAATGTTGCTGTCATCTGCAAAAGAGTAGATAGGATTGAAGGTCTGACCAAGAAGGTCATTAATAAAAATAAGGTATAGAGTAGGAGAAAGAACAGAACCTTGCGGTACCCCTGAATTTAGCTCGTTTGATGAGACCCCATCTAAAACAACACGTATAGTGCGGTCTCTGAGAAAACTCGTTATAAAACGAGAGAAGTCATTACCGACACCAAAAGCAACTAGCTTAGACACGAGTGCCCCGTGCCACACACGGTCGAACGCCTTAGAAATATCTAGAGCAACCACTTTGCTCTCATGGTGAAGGGACCGACTCCAACGTTCCGATAGAAACGCCAACAGGTCTCCCGTAGATCGACCGCTACGAAAGCCATGTCGATCATTTAAAAGTGAATTGGTCTCTAAATACTTCACAAGATGGTAGTTAACCATGCTCTCCATCACTTTGGAGAGCGCAGAGCAAATTGCGATTGGGCGGTAATTTTCAGGGTTGTTAGCCGCACCCTTTTTAGGGATTGGCTGGACATTGGCCACCTTCCAACAAGAGGGGAAGACTCCCGCACGGTAAGAAGAGCTGAAAAGGTTAGCCAATGGACGTGCCAACGTAGAAGAGCACTGTTTCAGCACCAATGCTGATATGCCATCCGGCCCCGGTGACTTGTTTACGTTTAGGTTCGCAAGAACCCTTTTGACTGCTCGGGCTGGAAAGAAAATCGAAGGCATAGTATAGGATACCCTTTCGAGAACGGGCAGTGGTTGATCGCTTTCCGGCAAGAAAGAATTTCTTGCAAAAAGTTCAGCGAAGAGGTTGGCCTTATCAACCGGGTCAGTGAATAATTGGTCGTCCTTTAAAAGAGTTGGAATAGAAGAACTAGCATTATCCTTTACTCTTTTAACGAACGACCAAAAAGTCTTACTGCCCCGAGGAGCAGAAAGAACTTTGGCACGTAGACGCCGTTCGTAAAGAACCTTTTCACGTCTAAGTACTTTGGCACACTCGGTTCTCGCCTTTTTGCGATGCAGATCAGTAACGACATTCTTGTTCGAACGCCAATTACTGAACGCTTCCTCTCTGGATCTGACTGCATTTTTGCACGTCTGGTTAAACCAACACTTGTGCTTTGATTTAGCCGAAATATGCTTCGTGGGAATAAAAAATTTCATTCCTAGCATAACAATATTTACTACCATTTCCGCAGCGGCATCGACGTCTCCATCGAGAAAACAGAGTTTCCAATTAAAATGCCGGAAGAAATCGTTGAGCTCGGCCCAACGAGCTTTTTCATAGAGGAAAATAGAGCGTTTCGGCGCCATGTTAGAAACGCTACGAAGAGTAGAATATGAAAAAGATGCAGAAATAGTACTGTGATCCAAGTTTCCGAGAGGTGCAAGTATTTTCACTTCGTACTTTTCAGGGTGAGAAGTGAGGAAGAGGTCGAGAGTGTTTTCCGACTGCCCTTCAACACACGCAATGTGCGTTGGTTCATTCACAAGTTGCGCAAGATCGTTATGCGCTGCGAAAAGCTCAGCGTATTGGCCCTCGGGAGTTGTATGGCTCGAATGGCGAATCCAGGATGAGTTGTGGATATTAAAATCACCAGCAACTACAATTTCACTATTCGGACAACTCTCCAAGATTCTTGAAATTGAATCGGAAAGGGCATCGAAGCCATCAAGGGATTTAGCCCATTCCGTGTTTGGACTTCTATATAGAAATCCAAAGTGCAATATGTGCGACAAAATATCTGAGAATCTGAGACATTTTTCTATATAGAAAAATGTCTCAGAATCTGAGACTTTTTCTAGAAAAAATGTTTCAGAATCTGAGACTTTTTCTATGCAGAAAAAATGTCTCAGATTCTGAGAGTTGTTCTATATAGAAAAAAAAATTTCAGAATCTGAGACTTTTTCTATATAGAAAAATTTTTCAGAATCTGAGACTTTTTCTATATAGAAAAAATGTCTCAGAATCTGTGACTTTTTCTATATAGAAAAAATGTCTCAGAATCTGAGACTTTTTCTATATAGAAAAAATGTCTTAGAATCTGAGACTTTTTCTATATAGAAAAAATGTCTCAGAATCTGAGACTTTTTCTACATAGAAAAAATGTCTCAGAATCTGAGACTTTTTCTATATAAAAAAAAGATCTCAGAATCAGAGACTCTTTTATACACATTTTTAAGTATTGTATTTTTTTCTAAAGAAAATTTATCTTGTTTTCGTTATAAAATTCAATGTAATTCCATTGCCTCCCTTCTTGACCGTCAATAATTCTAATTTAATTTCATCTCCACCTTCTTTCCCTTAACAGCATGTAAATGTGGTTTATTCTTAAAAAACAAGAAAAACAAAAGTTCTATCTGTTCAAATACATTGTTTTCTTTATTTATTGCCTTAACAAATGTTAAGAAATTAGTGAAATGTTTTATCATTCATTTTCGCCTGTTATGGTTTACTTTTTTTTCTTTTATTTAATTGAAACAACCCTTTTTTTGGGAAATTTTTTTGTCTGAATTTCTTTCTAACCTCTAAATATTTTTTTTTATATTTTATTTACATTGTTGATTGTCAGCATCAATTATTTAACCTTATTTTGACAGCATTAGGCAACACATTTACTTAGAGTTCTACTTTTTCTTTTTCTTTTTGTATTTTTTTTATTTAAACATTATTTAAAAAATTAAAAAAATTAAAAAACACAAAAAGTGAAGTGAATAAAATAAACTTATCACGCCTGAATTTGTCAATATAAAAGATGAAGTTGGAAAAAAAAAGTTGTACAACATAATTTTTTTACAATTTTGAATACAATAGCAACAATTGCCTATGATGATGATGACGATGAAAATTATAAAGCTGAAGTTGATGCTGTGAGTGCTGCAGCCAGCAACTGCTGCCATACATACACCTCTAAAAGAAAACTCGCGCCTATTTAAAGACTAACAACAAAATATTAACTCTCAACCCTTTTTTTACAGTTCATTTGTATCACAGGGTAGTACAAAAAATTGTCTTCCTTTTACTGTTATTTTTGTTGTTGCTTCATGATAAATGCAAAATACTTTGCATACTTTTGGGGTTTTTTATGCTATAGTGTATGGAACCCAGTACACAAAAATTATTTTGTTGAAACAGCAATATTATTTTGAATAAAATCCTCTTTTTTCTAAAATATCTACACTCTAATAAATTTTTGTTGAATTTCACTACCATAATGGCAGGAAACTGTTGTCCTACCATTATGCTCGCGAAATTACACACTGTGTGTAATATTACACATTGTATGAAAAATGGATACACACAAAATGTGTATGAAATTTAGAGAAATTTTCAGATTCTGAGAAATTGGGTGACTGACTGATACATCATCGCCCAGCTCAAACCACTGAAGCTACAGGATTAAAGAAAGATCCACTTATATAGATCCGGAAAATGAAACCACTAACAATAAGCTAGATTTTTAAAATTTCGATTTTTAATAATAAATAGTGTACTTTGATACATGTATCGTAAAAACTATGCTACTAATGGTTTTTGGCAAAAAAAAGGGAAACATTTTTTTTTTAATTCCGATTTAAAGACGACTATAACGGATAGTGTACCTGGCACTTTTTCTATATCCTGAAAAAATATTTAAAAAAAACTTGAAATTTGAAATGTACCATTTGGAAATCAAACGAATAAAAAGGTAAAAAAAATCCCATTTTAAAATATTTTCTATCTCCAGAAATATTGGTACTAAAACTTGAAATGTCGAATTTAAGATCATCCAGTTTCGATGTTAAGAAAAACTTTTTTAAAATGTACTTTGGTACTTTTTCGAACCCCTGAAATAATGGTCATAAAAACATGATTTTTATACCCTCCACTCAAGTAATAGAGGGTATATAAAGGTTTGTCATTCCTTTTGTAACACTTCAAAATATTGGTCTAGGATCCTATATTTCATGGTCCTCGATCGATTTTAAGACGATCTAGCGATGTCCGTCCGTCCGTCTGTCTGTTGAAAACACGGTAACTTTTGAAAGACTTTATTGAGGTTGCTAATATTTGGCATATTTGTTAGATCATGGTCAGGTTGGTGTTGCAATTCAGCGAAAGCGGTTCAGTGGTTCAAAAGTTAAAAGCAAAAGAGTGAATTTCAGCAAGTGGTTTTCGCGAATTTACGAGATAACAAACACGCTAAGTTTCGGAAGACTACAGAGAGGCTGCTAAACATTGGCCCATATTTTTTCGTTCCCCTGCACAGTGGCCGAAATGGCCAATCTAGCGGCGCTTAATTCGGAAATGTAAAATAATAAAGACTAATGCTTATTTGCGATTATAAAATTTAAAAAGAATTAACTTTTAAACAATATTTATTTATTTTTATGTATTTTGGGAAATTTATGTGAATATTGGGATGGTGGTTTGTATGAGGGCCAGAAATTAAAATGGTCCGATTCCATTAAAATTTAGAGCGATTGTTTATGAATATAAAAAACATTTATTGGTCGAATTTCAAGAGGATATCTTGAATACTATTGTTAGGGGTATTTAAGTAAAACTTGAAGGGGACATTTACATGAGGGCTATGGGTTAACATGGATTGATTTTGTCAAAATTTAATAGGTTTTGTTCTTGCGATAAAAGAAACTTAAATTTCAAATTTTAGCCAAATCGATTGAAAATTGTGGTCTGTATCGCGTTTATACTGTTTATTTGGACAGCAGATGGAACCCAAAAAACCGAGCAACTTGCGCGAACTAGCACGCCATACTGAAACGTCACAACAAAAATAACCCAAAATAATAAACAAAACAGGAATTGGACCGAATACGATCGAATTTCAAAAGTTGCAGTCCATGAAACTATAGTTAATATCACTAATGTAAACTCCTATAATGAACTAATAATAAACTAGATACACACAGGCCACAAACATTTATTTTTTAGTTAAAACATACCTTTTACTTTTAATTAAAACTTTTTGGCTCAAAATGTGTAAACAATTGACTTAAAAGTTTCAAGAAAAACTCACTGAGTAATTAGGCCCCAAATTCCTTTAATACACTTGCTGCAGAAAATGTATATTTGATAGCTTACAGCTCTGCGAAAATTAAGAGAAAAACAAAAGTGAAAACGTTAATTTTCTCTGTAAAGTATAGGTAATCGATACAGTGCAAAACATTTATCAGTTTTAATTTTTTAATTTTGACTAAAACGCCGCTAGATCAGTGATTTCGGCCACAGTGCCCTGGTCTGATTGTTATTGAATTTCAACAAAATCTGTGCAGTAATTGAAAAGTTATTAGCAAAACCGTGAATTTCAGATTAGCTTCACCTTAAGTTCACGTGTTGAAAACCCGTTAAACATGTTTTAAAAACATTGGTAAGTCACAAAAATATTTTACAACGTATTTTTGTTACTCAAAAATATTTGTGCAATTAAAAAAATACGCTCAAAAAATAAATTACACTCAAAAAAATTTTTCACTCAAAAAAAATTTGGTAAATTATTTTTTTTTTTCAAAAATTACTAAAAAAAAAGTTTTTTTACACAAAATAAAATATTTCTCATCAGAAATGGTTCTAACGTGAAAAGAAAATTTACTATCACTTTAAAAGGGCATTGTGGAGGGTATTCATACACTCTAATTAAAATGATTTCAGCTTCCTACTATAAATTGGGTAAATTTGCACAAAATGCGTAATTCTACTTAAAAATATTGGAACTTTACTCAATTTATAGTAGTATATTTTTTGAATTTGTTGAAATTTACCCAATTTATAGTAGGAAACTGGACTCATTTTTTTAGAGTGTAGTTTCGGCCAAGTCGAGTTTAACTTTTCTACTCTGTTTTTTAAAAATGTTTGCCATATAAAGTGCATAAAAAATCACTGGGTTGAAATTGCCTTATACAACATCTGACATTTTGTGTGTTGTTTTTCCAAAAAAAAAATTAAGGGCAGAATATTGTTGTATATTGTGTTCTATTCTAGTCAAATAAAATGCAAATTTTTGAAGGTGTAAGTTAAACATTTTAAAAATGTTTACATTAAAAAGGCAAATATTTTTTTCAGAAAAGAAAACACCATTAGTTTTTTGTTTCGGAAAAAATCAGAAATCTATCTAGTTTTCAAATTAAATTAGTTTAAAGTAAATCGGAATAAATCCGACTGTGTTATTGGCAAAAAACTGGAGCTTGATCTGTAAAACTTTGAAATTTTATTTTATACCCTCCACTCTAGTGATAGATGGTATATATAAGTTTGTCATTTCGTTTGTACCACCTTGAAATATTGGTCTAGGACCCCATGATCCTCGATCGATTTTTAGACAATCTAGCGATGTCCTTCCGTCCGCCTGTCCGTCTGTCCGCTAACTTTTGAAAGACTTTATGGAGGCTCCTGAAGTTTGGCATATATGTTGGACATTTACCTGGTCAGGTTGGTATTGCAATCCACACTCAAAAAAAAAAAACTGTAAAGTTAACAAAAAATTTAGTTAATTTTAACTAAAAAAGCACCTGATTTTGGGCCTACTAAATTTTTAGTTAATTTAACTAAAAATATTTAGTTAACTTTTCGTAGAACGAATTTAGCAAAAAAAACGTAACTTTAACTAAAAATTTAGCTGAAATTTCGTAACGTTTTTATGTACATAAATTAACAAAAAAATTAGTTGAATTCAGCTAAACTTTTTGTTGTTTTTCGTAAACTAAAATTTAGAAAATATTTTGTAAAAAATTAAAAGTTTATTTTTTCTATTTTTTCATCAGCTTAAGTAGAACTTATGAGATTTGCATAGGAGGCTTCGCAAGAAATTCCACTTAACAAATTTGTTACGAAAAATCAGCAAATTAATAAGTAAAAATTCGTAAACTCAGTTTTGAAGTCAACAAAAAAAATTAATTCAAAATTTGTTCAAAACTAGTATTTTCGTAAATTGAACTTAACTAAAAAAAGTAGTTAAAACGCTGATTTTAACTAAAAATTTGCTAAAAAGCCAGTAAACTCGAGTTAACAAAAAAAAATAGTTAACTTTACAGTTTTATTTTTTTGAGTGCAGAAAAATCGGTCTAGTGGTTCAAAAGTCATGAGCAACATACTGAACTTCGGCATGGTTTTTTCGTGAATTTACGAGATAAAAAACACGCTAACTTTCGAAAGGCAATTCTGAGGATGCTAAAGCTTGGCATATATATTTTTCGTTCCCTTGGTCTGGTTTGTGTTGAATTTCAGCCAAATCTGTCCAGTGGTTCAAAAGCTATTAGCAAAACCGTGAATTTCAGATTAGCTTCACCTTAAATTTACGTGTTAAAAACCCGTTAAACATGTTTTAAAGGGGTTTTGGTAAGTCACAAAAATATTTTACAATGTATTTTTGTCTCTCAAAAATTCTTGTACACAAAAAAAATACACTCAAAAAAATTTTACACTCAAAAAAATTTTTGGAAATTATTTTCAAAATTACTATATAAAAGTTTTATTACACAAAATAAAATATTTCTAATCAAAAATTTTATTTTTTTCAAGTTAGAAAATTTACTATCACTTAAAAAGGGCATTGTGGGGGGTATTCATAGATTCGGCCAAGTCGAATTTAACTTTTCTACTTGTTTTTTAAAAATGTTTGTGCAAATATAAAGTGCAAAAAAGTTGCACTTTTTACCCCATAAAAAATAACGGGGTTGAAATTGCCTTATACAACAGCTGACATTTTCTGTGTTGTTTTCTCAAAACAGCTGTTAAAAAAATTAAGGGCAGAATATTGTTTTATGTTGTGTTCTATTCCAGTCAAATAAAACGCAATTTTTGAAGGTTTGAGTTAAACATTTTAAAAATAATATTTCTCAAAAAAAAAAAAAAAAACATTTTAAAAATGTTTACCTTAACAAGGCAAATTTTTTTGCAGAAAAGAAAACACAATTAGTTTTTTGTTTTGGAAACATCAAATTTAAACTAATTTAATTTTCAAATTAAATTAGTTTAAAGTAATTCGGATTAAATCCGACCGTGCTATTGGCAAAAAACTGGAGCTTGATCGATAAAACTTTGAAATTTTATTTTTATACCCTCCACTCTAGTGCTAGATGGTATATATAAGTTTGTCATTTCGTTTGTACCACCTCGAAATATTGGTCTAGGACCCCATGATCCTAGATCGATTTTTAGACGATCTAGCGATGTCCTTCCGGCCGCCTGTCCGTCTGTCTGTTTGTTGAAAACACGCTAACTTTTGAAAGACTTTGTGGAGGCTCCTGAAGTTTTGCATTTATGTTGAACATTTACATGGTCAGGTTGGTATTGCAATCCAGCAAAAAATACACTCTAAAAAATTTTACACTCAAAAAAAGTTTTACACTCAAAAAAAATTTTGTTAATAATTTAATTTTTTTTTTAAATTACAAAATAAAAGTTTTTTTACACAAAATAAAACATTTCGAATCAAAAATGTTATTTTTTTAAGTTGGAAAATTTGCTATCACTTAAAAAGGGCATTGTGGAGGGTATTCATAGATTAGGCCAAGTTGAATTTAAGTTTTCTACTTGTTTAAAATGGCTTTATCTCGGAATGTATATGAGATAACCACATCCATCAAGTAAGTTTTTTTAAGGCCTCTACTAGCTCATTGTCCTCATATAATTTTTTTTAGAAAATCTGATAACAAACAAAAAATGGCAAAGTGTTCGTATGGAAAATGTACCCTACTTTGGGGGGTTTTGCAGCAAACTAAAGGTCAAAAATACGTTTGCTATGACCATTTCAAATTGCATGGCAATCGGTCCAGTACTTACTGATTGACTGAATTATTTCCAAAAAAATTTACAAATCTCTCACTGTGCACTGTGGTTAGAGGGTATAAAAAAGTTTTTTACTCAAAATAAAATTTTTCTAGTGAAATTTTTTTGTTTTTTTAATTTAAAAAAATTCCAATTTCGGAAAAAGTATGTTACTCTTGAATTAATTTCTTTTCAAAATTTGTATGGTTATTGTTTAGGGTATTCATGGATTCCATCGAGTCGAATTTATAGTTTTTGTTTGTTTTCATATCCAAATTGTTTACTGGGTTTCCCTATTCTTCACACTTTAAAATATATGTGTGTGTCTATGGAAATAAAGGGGTGCCGTTTTGGTATGAAAAAAATAAAAAAAAGTAAAAAAAAAAACTGTTGCTGCAGAACCACTTAAGACAAATTGCGGGTAACAAGCACCATTCAACACACAAAAAAAAAATTGAAAAATATTTTCTAAATCCTTCAACAACAGCATCCCGGCAAAACACACACACAAAAAAAATAAAGATAAAAATGGGAACAAAAAAATAAAATGAATGAAAAAATAAACGAAAGGATTTTCCTGTTGTTACCAGAGAATGAAATGAAAAATCTGCATATATTTACCAACTTTTCTGTGTAAGAGTTTTTTTTGCTTTACTTTATTCGCAGCTACTTTCAAAATAAATGATTGAGTGTAAACGGCTTGTAGAACAACTTTACTGGTTGTATGGTAAATAATACTCGTAGCAACAGTCTTACTTACCCCATTTCTCTTGAAACCCTTTTCCTAGTTAACATTTTAAATTTTTTTAGAAAAAAAAACTTTTCTTTTTTTTGTTAAGTTTTCAATTTCTTTGCGGTACTTTAGCGCTACTTAAGCCTCAAGTATGTCACGCCGAATTTTATAAGGAATTTTTTACGCGCTTTTAAGAACAATTTGATATAGCTTTGAATTTTTTTTTCTTCATTTTTCTTATCTTTAGCTTTTGTTGTCATATGAATTGTAATACCACCTAAGCAGAAATGGAGGGGGAATACCAACCAACCAGTCAGTCAATCAACTGGCATGGAGATGGGTTTAAGCCAATGTGTCAAAAAAAAAATATGAAAATAATATTAAGATAAGTATTATAAAAAAAATATGTTTTACTCAAGTGCTATTAGCGTATTCCCAGAAACTAGAGTTTTTCATTTCTAGGTTTCGCCAAAAAAAATCTCTCTGCCTTATCAGTTTAAGTGTTTCCTCTATTTTGTTGTTTGGTAGAAATATCAACAATTCTATCTCATTTATATTCCATGTTGCTATTAAAATTACCATTTACAATTTTTTCCATAATTTACACTTCAAGAAGATGTATATCCCAGCAAAAAATTAAAAAATATTAGTTCTATAAGAATAATTGCAAAAAAAAAAAAAAAACAAGTAAGAAAGTTATAGTCGACCAAGACCGACCATATGATACCCTACACCAGTGTTTTTCGGAAAATGGGTCCCATTTCTGAACATGGCCCGATTTGATTTGTCTTTTGTTAGATCTTTATTTAGTGTAGAAAACATACACAGATCAAATTTTAGTGGAATTCGATTATTTTTTTGCCATAGACCGATTTAACTGAATATCGGTCGAAATTTCTATGTAGGGGACTAAGACCAAAAATGGTCCAATTATATTTCGATTTGATAAGGTTACTAAAGTACATGTTTAATCCTAAAAAATAAAATTTTTATCAAATATTTTAATTTTTATGAATTTTGAGGGAATTATGTGAATATCAAAAGGGTGGTTTGTATGGGGACTAACAGAAGGACTGACCAGATTCCTTTGAAATTTGGAATGATGATTCGTGCATACAAAATTTAATTACCTGTTTCAAAGCGATATCTATTAGAATATGGATATTAGAATCATTTAAGCCTAATCCAAAGGGGGCGTTTGTGTGGGGGCTAGGTTTTAACATGGACCGATTTTCTCCAATTTCAATAGGCTTTGTCCTTGGGGTAAAAGATGCTTAACATTCAAATTTCAAGCCAATTGATTGAAAATTGCGACCTGTATCGTTCTTAAACCAATAGATGGACAGGCGGACGGACGGTCGGACGGAAATCGATAAATCGACTCAAAAAGTAATTCTAAGTCGATCGGTATACTTGAAAGTAGGTCTAGGACCAATATTTCGGGTAGTTACAAACATCAGCACAAACTCATTATACCCTGTACGACAGAGTGGTGTAGGGTATAAAAATTGTTGATGAGATGCCATAAAAAATGTTTCATTTATTGAAGAAAAATAAAAAAAAATACTTTTTTCTGGGGTAGTTTTAGTTCTTGAAGGGCAAACTTTTTCCTCCTGGTCCGATTTTACCCATAAATAAACTGAGCCTATGACTATAAGACATATTCTTGCCCAACTTTAGGGGTCTAGCTCGTTTGGTTCGGTCTGGATCGTGATTTCTACAGCGGACGGTTCCGGTTTTTAAACAAGTTTTTTATAAAAATAAAAATTTTTTTCGACCTTCGTGAGTTTTTTGATGGTTTGAAAATTAAGAAGTTTAAAAAAAACGTGTTTTTTGGCACTTTTGAAATTTTTTTGTTTCGCCTGTGTTCTAGCTACACTTTTTCAGTTAACCTTTTGATGCTGAAACTGCCTTCCGAAACTGTATTCTAAATTTGCCGATCACGCCAGATTTTTGAGAAAATTTAGATCAAAATTCACAAAAAACCTTTTTTGTGAATTTTCGAGAACATTTTTGTGATTTTTTTGGATCACGTTAGATTTTTTTATAAAATTTAGGTCAAAGTTCACAAAAAATTTTTTTTTGTGAATTTTCGAGAGCATTTTTGTATTTGTTTTACATGCGTCTTGGATCTAATTACTCATTCTCGCTTAACCATTCGATGCTGATTCCGAATCTGGTTTCTAAATTTTTACACCAAGTCAGGTTGTTGAGAAAATTGACAAAAAATATTTTTTCCCTCAAAAAACAAAAACAAAAACAAAAACAAAAACAAAAACAAAAACAAAAACAAAAACAAAAACAAAAACAAAAACAAAAACAAAAACAAAAACAAAAACAAAAACAAAAACAAAAACAAAAACAAAAACAAAAACAAAAACAAAAACAAAAACAAAAACAAAAACAAAAACAAAAACAAAAACAAAAACAAAAACAAAAACAAAAACAAAAACAAAAACAAAAACAAAAACAAAAACAAAAACAAAAACAAAAACAAAAACAAAAACAAAAACAAAAACAAAAACAAAAACAAAAACAAAAACAAAAACAAAAACAAAAACAAAAACAAAAACAAAAACAAAAACAAAAACAAAAACAAAAACAAAAACAAAAACAAAAACAAAAACAAAAACAAAAACAAAAACAAAAACAAAAACAAAAACAAAAACAAAAACAAAAACAAAAACAAAAACAAAAACAAAAACAAAAACAAAAACAAAAACAAAAACAAAAACAAAAACAAAAACAAAAACAAAAACAAAAACAAAAACAAAAACAAAAACAAAAACAAAAACAAAAACAAAAACAAAAACAAAAACAAAAACAAAAACAAAAACAAAAACAAAAACAAAAACAAAAACAAAAACAAAAACAAAAACAAAAACAAAAACAAAAACAAAAACAAAAACAAAAACAAAAACAAAAACAAAAACAAAAACAAAAACAAAAACAAAAACAAAAACAAAAACAAAAACAAAAACAAAAACAAAAACAAAAACAAAAACAAAAACAAAAACAAAAACAAAAACAAAAACAAAAACAAAAACAAAAACAAAAACAAAAACAAAAACAAAAACAAAAACAAAAACAAAAACAAAAACAAAAACAAAAACAAAAACAAAAACAAAAACAAAAACAAAAACAAAAACAAAAACAAAAACAAAAACAAAAACAAAAACAAAAACAAAAACAAAAACAAAAACAAAAACAAAAACAAAAACAAAAACAAAAACAAAAACAAAAACAAAAACAAAAACAAAAACAAAAACAAAAACAAAAACAAAAACAAAAACAAAAACAAAAACAAAAACAAAAACAAAAACAAAAACAAAAACAAAAACAAAAACAAAAACAAAAACAAAAACAAAAACAAAAACAAAAACAAAAACAAAAACAAAAACAAAAACAAAAACAAAAACAAAAACAAAAACAAAAACAAAAACAAAAACAAAAACAAAAACAAAAACAAAAACAAAAACAAAAACAAAAACAAAAACAAAAACAAAAACAAAAACAAAAACAAAAACAAAAACAAAAACAAAAACAAAAACAAAAACAAAAACAAAAACAAAAACAAAAACAAAAACAAAAACAAAAACAAAAACAAAAACAAAAACAAAAACAAAAACAAAAACAAAAACAAAAACAAAAACAAAAACAAAAACAAAAACAAAAACAAAAACAAAAACAAAAACAAAAACAAAAACAAAAACAAAAACAAAAACAAAAACAAAAACAAAAACAAAAACAAAAACAAAAACAAAAACAAAAACAAAAACAAAAACAAAAACAAAAACAAAAACAAAAACAAAAACAAAAACAAAAACAAAAACAAAAACAAAAACAAAAACAAAAACAAAAACAAAAACAAAAACAAAAACAAAAACAAAAACAAAAACAAAAACAAAAACAAAAACAAAAACAAAAACAAAAACAAAAACAAAAACAAAAACAAAAACAAAAACAAAAACAAAAACAAAAACAAAAACAAAAACAAAAACAAAAACAAAAACAAAAACAAAAACAAAAACAAAAACAAAAACAAAAACAAAAACAAAAACAAAACGTCAGAGAACTCTTTTCTATGAAAAATGTATAAGAAAATTAGAGTTTTACACGGGAATTCCCGTAAATTTTCGATCCGAAATCACGGGAAATAGAGCGGAATAGGGGAAATAGAAATTGTTGATTTTTCGACTTCCATTTAGAAAAATATATGTAAATGTTCGTTTGAACAACTTCATGAAGATCGAAGGGTGACACCAGGATACTTCCCTCGTTAGATCCTGAGAATATTTCTATATAAAAAATGTTTCAGAACCTGAGACTTGTGCAAAAAATATTTTGTTTAATAGGAAAAATATATCACAATCAAGGAAAAAAATAATAATTAAGTCGTAAGTATGTTTTAATCACAGATATTTTTAATGGAAAAGGGTTTTTCAGTAAACTCAGAACAAAAACTCTGTCGAAAAATTTGCAAAACGTCTTTCAGTTGGAATTGGCAATTTTTTAGATTTTTCTACTAAAATGGATATATCTACTAAAATCTCTGTCATTTAGTTTTATAAAATAACAGATATGAGCAAAAATAACAGATATGAAAAAATATTTCTCTAAATTTTTTTTTAAGATTTGGCGATTTTGCTAAAAATTTAAAAATTGAAACTTTAGACCAAAACAAACTATTATTTCCCGGTCGAAAACGTCATTATTCGTGCCGCCCTATATGTATATACCCCCTATCACTAGAGTGAAGGGTTTAACAAATTTTGCTGGGCTATCGATCTTTGGTTTTGTCTCCGCTACTTCATCTTCAGCAAAGTGTTTAAATGTTGTGTAAAATATACCAACGTTTTTCTGGCAATTTTATTCCATTTGTAGGTTTATCTGTTTTCAAACATCAGAAATTAGTATCAATGTCAAAATAAGATACATCACAATATTCCGTTGTCTTCATCTTGTCAAGTCATTATAATGATTGACAAAATGTATTGGAAGGGTGGTTGGTTAGAGGGTAAGGGGGTGTTACATTTTACACCTTTTACACTTTTCTACTCTCAAGAGATATTATTGTTGTAACAAGAAACTTGAGTTTATGCAAATATTCAATCAAGATTATAGAGAATAATTCATTACGCGACATATTTTACTTTAAGATAGATTTTAATCGAAAGAGATAATAGAAAAACCTTTTAGATTTTTTTTTTTTTAAGTGAAGGTGTGTTAATTAATTACATGCCTCCTTTTAGGATAATTAAAGAAAAATGGAATTTGATTTTTATCATTTAGGTTAGTTTAAAGAGCTTTAAAAACAAAAATACACTCAAACAAGTAGAAAAGCTAAATTCGACTTGGCCGAATCTATGAATACCCTCCACAATGCCCTTTTTAAGTTATAGTAAATTTTCTAGAGTGAACAAATAACATTTTTGATTAGAAATATTTTATTTTGTTTAAAAAAACTTTTTTTTTTACTAATTTTTGAAAAAAAAAAAAATAATTTACTAAATTTTTTTTTGAGTGTATAATTTTTTTTGAGTGTAAAATTTTTTTCGAGTTTATTTTTTTTTTATTTTAGTGTAAAAATATTTTTGAGTGACAAAAATGCGTGTAAAATATTTTTGTGACTTACCAATGTTTTTAAAACCTGTAACGGGGTTTCAACACGTGAATTTAAGGTGAGGCGAATCTGAAATTTACGGTTTTGCTAATAACTTTTGAACTACTGGACCGATTTGGCTGAAATTTAAAACCACCCGGACCAGAGGAACGGCAAATATATATGCCACACTTTAGCAACCTCAAAATTGCTGTTCGAAAGTTACCGTGTGTTTTATCTAGTAAATTCCAGAAAAACCCTTGCCGAAACTCAATCATTTGCTTATAACTTTTGAACCACTGGACCGATTTCGCTGGATTGCAATACCAACCTGACCAGGTAAATGCCCAACATATATGCCAAACTTCAGGAGCATCCGTGAAGTCTTTCAAAAGTTAGCGTGTTTTCAACAGACAGACAGACAGACGGACAGACGGACGGACGGACGGACATCGCTAGATCGTCTTAAAATCGATCGAGGATCATAAACATATATACTTTATGGGGTCCTAGACCAATATTTCGAGGTGTTACAAACGGAATGACAAACTTATATATACCCTCTATCAAGGTTTTTCTATTATGCAAAAATTTTCTAAATTCAGATTTTTATATCCTCCACGCTAGTGATAGAGCAGAGCTTCTCACTAACTTTTGCTTTGCGACCCCTTTTCATTATTTTAAATTTTTCGCGACCCTCTCCCCTCATAAAAAAAAAAAAAATATTAACGTAAACTTTGCCCTCAGTTTTTTTAAAAACCTGAAGTAATGGAAAAATTTGGAAACAAAATTCAGAAGCAGCATTGAAAGATTAATCGAATCCGTTTGGTCAGATCTCAGACGCCTACCAAAAATTTCACGTTAAAAACTTCTAAAAAATAAAAAAACACAATTTTTATGAAATGAAATATGTCCTCAATTTCCTCATAATTTGGAAACCAGGTCCCGAACTACGGCATTTTATATCGAAACCTACTATCGTCATCCATTTTTTTTTTTCGAAAATAAAATAAAAATACCAGTTTAACCTGATCAGAAATGAAGAAATGTTTACCAAGACAGCTTTTAAAGTCCAATTTTGAGTAATGATTGTTCTTTTTCAAGATTATGTATCAATGTTTAGTATTGATCAAAATTTGATTACGAATCTAGAGATCCGTTATTCGGATCCAGATTTAGAGTCAGGATTAAAAAGTAAATCGAAAAAATTGGTCAGATCCCTGACGCATCCAAAAATATCACAAACAAAGCTCTTAAAAATGCATAAGAACACGTTTTTGTGAACTTTGCCTTTTGTTTTCTCAAAAACCTAACGTACTAAAAAAATTTGAAACCCAGATTTGGAATCAGCATCGAAAAATTAATAGAAAACGAACTGTCAGATCCCAGAATCAGCCAAAAAACTTCACTAATTAGTGTTGGGCATCCCGGGAAATTAACAACTGCACAGTGATTACGGAGGGACCTTAAGTGATTGAAATAATTTATTTCTTTAATAAAAGTATTTGTATATTTTTAAAACACAACAATAAAAAATGTGTTTTAAATTTACCAAAATTTAAGTTTTAACAAAATTGTTCGCGACTCCCCTGAAACTCTTCTATTTTTATAACACAACAATAAAAAATGTGTTTTAAATTTACCAAAATTTAAGTTTTAACAAAATTGTTCGCGACCTCCCTGAAACTCTTCCGCGACCCCCTAGGGGGTCGCGACCCACCATTTGAGAACCATTGTGATAGAGGGTATAAATTCTGATTAATTTTTATTAAAAAATAAAAATTGTTTTATTCGACCTTTAAAATATTATATTTTGAGGATGTTTATTCCGGCTCGAGGTCATTATTTTCTTTACTAATTAAAACCATGATATTCTCATAGTATAATTTTCAAGAACATTATTTTTTTGTTTTAAATTTATTTATGTTGGTCATTTTTGCAAGACTTAATCGACACGTGTTTCGGAATTTGTCAGATTCCATTGTCAAGATTATTTAGCAAAAATAGAAACGATATACTACAAAGTGACAAATTCCGAAACACGTGTCGATTAAGTCTTGCAAAAATGACCAACATAAATAAATTTAAAGCAAAAAATAATTTTCTTGAAAATTATGCTATGTGAATGTCATGGTTTTAATTAGTAAAGAAAATAATGACCTCGAGCCAGACTAAACATCCTCAAAATATGATAGAGGGTATATATAAGTTTGTCATCCCGTTTGTAATACCTCGAAATATTGGTGTAGGACCCCATACAGTATATATATTCATGATCCTCGATCGATTTTAAGACGGATTAGCGATGTCCGTCCGTCTGTCTGTTGAAAACACGCTAACTTTTAAAAGACTTTAAGGAGGCTCCTGAAGTTTGGCATATGTTGGGCAATTATCTGGTCAGTTTGGTATTGCAATCCAGCGAAATCGGTACAGTGGTTCAAAAGTTATGAGCAAATGACTGAATTTCAGCAAGGGTTTTTCGTGAGTTTACGAGATAAAAAACAAGATAACTTTCAAAAAGCAATTCTGAGGATGCTGAAGCCCGACATATATCCGTGAATCTAAGATTAGCTCACCTAAAATTCATGGCAACTAAAATTTCAATAAAAATCTGCAAATTGTGAAAATTAAGTTTTTCTTATTTTAACTGTCTACATAATCTATATAATCCAAATTTTTTTTTTCTAATTTTTTAAAAATACTTGTGAAAATAATTAAAAGTTCGAAAAAAACATTATTTGTTGACTAATTTTTCCTGAAAATATAAGAAATTTCTTGTGTAGCCTCCTTCGCAATTCCCATATGTTCTACTTAAGAAAACCGAAATGCCGAAAAAAAATAAAAAAGTTCAGTGTTACACTTTAAAAAGTTAGTTAAAAGTGTTCAAGTGAAAAAAAAAAAAAAATATTTCAGGTTGTTGAAGTGCTACTCCTGCTGCCGATGAAGGAAAAGTAAGATGCACCAATGGTAAAAAAACATTTTAATTTACAAAACAAATGTGTAAATATACCAAATTTTTTGTAAATTTACAAAACAAATATGAAAATTAAAAAAAAAAAAAACAATTGTATGCTTACAGAAAAAAATTGTAATTTTACAAAAATTAAGTAGAAAATACAAAAACAATATTGTAAATTTACAACTTATTTGGTTAAACTACTGTTTTTACGGAAAAAAACTGGTATATTTTCAATAAAAACTCTAAATTTATCACTTTTTATTGAAAATATACAAGTTTTTTGCTATAAAAAACAGTACTTTAACCAAACAATTTGTAAATTTACAATTTTATTTTTTGATTTTATACTTTATTTTGTAAATTTACAACTTTTTTGTAAGTCTACAATTTGTTTTGTAAATTTTATTTTTTTTGCAAATTTTCAATTTTTAAGTTTTTTTTTTAGAAAAAATAATGTTATATTACGCGTGGTCGTGAGTGAAATTTATTTTTACTCACGTGATCGTGAGAGCGCTTGATTAGAAAAAATTGTTTCGTGCGTTAGCGTGAGTGAATAACTTTTTTCTCGTGAGTTTGCGTTATTGTTTTGTGCTGTCTGAAACAGAAAAAAAGTAAAAAAAATTGTTATCATATTGAATTTAGATGGTAATTAAAACCAAATTTTGATTTAAATAAATGTTTATGATTGTTTTTAGAAATTTAAGTTCTTTTTTGTGCAAGAAATCGAAAAAATTAAAAAAAAAAATTGTGTATTTTAACTTCGTGAGCCTTCGTGAGCGTGATTATTTCGTGAGCGTGAGAAAAAATGTAGTTACTCACGTGAGCGTGCGTGAACGTGAGCAGAAAAAAGAAATTTCGTGCGTGATCGTGCGTGAGCAATATTTTAATTTCGTGAGCGTGTGCTTGCGTGAGTCAAATTTCACTCACGCGCCCATCTCTTTCGTGAGTCTTCGTGAGCGTGATTATTTCGTGAGCGTGAGAAAAAAATTAGTTACTCACGTGAGCGTGCGTGAACGTGAGCAGAAAAAAGAAATTTCGTGCGTGAATATTTTCGTGAGCTGTGTGTGTGTGAGTCAAATTTCACTCACGCGCCCATCTCTAATTCCATGCAAACCGAATTGAAATATCAGTCGAGGACCCGATTAAAAAACCAAAAGAGCTGTACATTTCGTAAGTAAGTGCAAAAATAGGTGCAAAAAAGTGTTTTTATATTTTGGAGAGTATAAAAGATTCGGCACCAAAGAATATAACACTCTCACTTGTTTTATGTACATTTGATAAACAAATGGAAAATTTTTATGCAAAAAGCGTAGACTTGATGAAAAAGTAGTTTTGGTAACAAAAATGATTTTTTTTTTACGAAAAACAAAATTATGTTAAAAAAAATTTAATGAACCCAAAATTTTTGGTGAAAAAAAAATTTTGATGAAAAAAAGTTTTTAATGAAAAGAAAATTTTTTTGATGTCCCGGGTAAAAATGAAATATATATGATCATATATGAAGATATATGGATCATATATGGATTTATATAACCATATATTTTCATATATGCCTCCATATATGTTCATTAGAGTGACTCAAAAAAAAAGTTGATGATGTACCCCACTCAAAATTAACTTTGACATGTTTTATGAAGATTCCCAAAATATTTGGGCTCTAGCGATTATCTCCCGTGAGCTAAACCGCGTCAAAAAAGGGTCCAAAAATGGTATTTTTCATGAATAAAAAATTCAGTACATTTTTTTTTGTCCAATGAATGGTCAAATATAATAGATATTTAGGAATTCTTTGATTCTGCATTAAAACATTTTAAAAATCTAACCACAGACTCGAGATAGCGAGATGTTTATGTCAGTTTTTTGATGCTTTTCAATTCGATTTTACTGAAAAGTTAAATAACTTTGGTATTTTTTGCCCGATTTTCACTTATAATACATCGTTAGAAAGGTGTTGACCACCGCTTGGGATTTTAGTTAAAAATTAACCCTTAACTGCACTGTCTTACTTTTTTATAACATTTTCTTCGACACCATTAAAATCCCATTTTATAACCACAAAAAGCAGGAAACACGTTTAATTAATATATTTGGCCACAATTAATTTAACCCATGCATGATCAAAATATTTTGGCAAACATTTTTAAAAAAGTTTTTGCGGAAATTATTGAAAGCTAGTTGAAATACTTTAAAAAATAAAATAAAAAAGGTTTTTGTTTAAATAGACGTGTAAATAGACGTATCAAATAATTATAACGTGTAACACTTTCCGGGTGAATTTTTTTTTCGGAATTTGTATGTGCAAATAAATTTTAGAAATAAAATATAAACCAATTTTCTCTTATTCGCATATATTCGTGCAAAAAACGCATCTAATAAATAGATCTTAATATTTTTTATTTAACCCATTCATGACCAATTAAAAAAAAATGTGGAAAAAATTAAAGTCCAGTTGTAATACTTAAAAAAAAATAAAAAATAATTGATATTTCAATTTATTAGATGCGTTTTTTGCACGAATATATGCGATTAAGACAAAATTTGTTTATATTTTATTTTTAAAATTAATTTGCACATACAAATTTAGTAAAAAAATTTTGACCGGGAAAGTGTTACTCGTAATAATTATTTGATATTAATAAGCACGTCTAGATAAACAAAAATCTTTTTTATTTTATTTTTTTAAAGTATTTCAACTAGCTTTCAATAATTTCCGCAAAAACTTTTTTAAAAATGTTTGCCAAAATATTTTGATCATGCATGGGTTAAATTAATTGTGGCCAAATATATTAATTAAACGTGTTTCTTGCACAAAGATATGCTTTTTGTGGTTATAAAATGGTTTTTTAATGATTTCGAAGTAAAAGTTATAAAAAAGTAAAACAGTGCAGTTAAGGGTTAATTTTTGACTAAAATAAACAAAACCTTATTTAATTTTATTTTTTTAAAGTATTACAACTAGCTTTCAATAATTTCCGCAAAAAATTTTTTAAAAATGTTTGCCAAAATATTTTGATCATGCATGGGTTAAATTAATTGTGGCCAAATATATTAATTAAACGTGTTTCCTGCACAAAGATATGCTTTTTATGGTTATAAAACGGGTTTTTAATGATGTCGAAGTAAATGTTATAAAAAAGTTAGACAGTGCAGTTAAGGGTTAATTTTTGACTAAAATCCCAAGCGGTGGTCAACACCTTTCTAACGATGTATTAGAAGTGAAAATCGGACAAAAAATACCAAAGTTATTTAAGTTTTCAGTAAAATCGAATTGAAAAGCATAAAAAAACTGATGTAAACATCTCGTTATCTCGAGTCTGTAGTTAGATTTTTAAAATGTTTTAATGCAGAATCAAAGAATTCCTAAATATCTATAATATTTGGCCATTCATTGGACAAAAAAAAATTTACTGAATTTTTTATTCATGAAAAATACCATTTTTGGACCCTTTTTTGACGCGGTTTAGCTCACGGGAGATTATCGCTAGAGCCCAAATATTTTGGGAATCTTCATAAAACATGTCAAAGTTAATTTTGAGGGGGGTACAACTTTGACTTTTTTTTTGCCCATATAAGGTGAGTCGGTCTAATGTTCATATATGATCTGATCCGAAAATTGGCCCGATATGACCTCATATCGGGCCAATTTTCGGATCAGATCATATATCAACATATATGGAGGCATATATGATAATATATGGTTATATAAATCCATATATGATCCATATATCTTCATATATGATCATATATATTTCATTTTTACCCGGGGTAAAAAAAATTTATGAAAAAAAAAAAATTTTTGGTGAGAAAAATATTGATAATAAAACATTTGATACAAAAAATTTGATGAAAAAAATATGAAAAAAAAAATCATGAAAAAAAAATTTTGATGAAAAAAAATTTGATGAAACAAAAAATTAATGAAAAAAAAATTGATGGAAAAAAAATTGATGAAAAAAAATAAAATTAAAAAAAAAATTACGAAAAAACAAAAGTTTGATAAAAAAAAAATTGATGGAAAAAAAATTTATTAAAAAAAAAAAATTTGATGAAAAAAAAAAAATTAATGAAAAAATTTGATGAAAAAATTGATAAAAAAAAAATTATGAAAAAGTTTGATGAAAAAAAAAAAATTTATGAATAAAAAAATTTGATGAAAAAAAAGGTTTGATGAAAAAAAAAAACTTGATAAAAAAAAAAATTGATGAAAAAAAAATTTTTGCTGACAAAAAAAAAAATGTTTTTTGTTGAAAAATAATTATGTTACTTTTTATTCACCAGCTAGTGAAAAACGGTTTTATTCACCACGACGCACAGTGATTCGTTTCATTGGCAAAAATCAAAAAAAAAAGTATGTCTTCAATGTTGATGATTTTTTGTATTTTTACAGTTTAATAGTAAACTAAAAGAAATATGTACTTTTCTTATTTTTAAGAAGTCATATGTTGCCACAAGAGGGCGCTAAAGTATGGAAATTCAACGCTATTGTGTTAAAACCTAAAAATTGATTTTTATAGGTTTACTAAAATAATTATTAAAAATCGAATTTTAAAGAAATCAATGAACTTTTTTTTGCAAAAGTTACTTAAATATATTTGCTAAAAGTTGTATTTGCAATTTTTTAGAATTAATCTTAAAATACATTTTTGTAATGCTCTGAAATCTATATTTTTTCTACCGAATCCCCAAAAATTGACAAATTTTGATGGAAAGCATAAAAAAAGTTCGTGAGTCAAAAAATTATTTTTTTCGCTTTTTCGATAGCTCGGACTATGGTTTATAAGGGAAAACAATAAAAATAACTAAGTTTTTGTCTGAAGTTGGAAAAAAGTTAGGTTTTTTTTGTGTCTTTATTTAATTTTTTTCAAAAGCTATATTATTAATGGAAAAAATATTAGAAAAAAAATCCAATATTAAGTATTTTTTCTTTACACATTGATATATTATATAGTATTCTGTAAAAGTATAATAAAAAATCAGAAAAAAATTATGCAGTACGTGGGCCGTTTTGCTTTAAAAGTTATCTACGAATTTTACTAAAATCCCCAAAATCACCAAATTTTAATGGCCTTCATAAAAAAAGTTCGTGAATAAAATTTTTTTGTTTTTTTTTTTTTTGTACCTTTAACTATGTTTTATGAGATCAAAAAATAAAAATAACTAAGTTTTTTTTTTTAATTGAAATTTTTTTTTTTTTAAAAATCAAAAATTGGATTATTTTTTTTTATTATTTAATTTATTTACTGTAAATAAATTTAAAAAATACATCAACATTATAGTGTTTTTTTATATAAAAGGATTTATTGTATTGTATACCATAAATTTATAGTAAATAATTCGATAAAATAAGTATACAGTGGGTCATTTTGCTTTAAAACCAGTATTTGATTTTCGTTGGTATCCCAAATCAAAACCAAAATTTTTTTTGAGATATATAAAAAAGTTCGTACTTAAAAATTATTTTTAATTGATTTTTTTAACATCCTAGACTGTTTTCTATACGATCAAATAATAAAAATAACTAAGTTTTTGAAAAAAACGAAAAAAAAAAAAAAATTTGAAGTACCCAAAAAAATTTTTTTTTAAGTTTTTTGTTATTAACGGGGTATATACTTAGAAATATAGCAAGTATTAAACGAGTTTACTTAAAACTTATTTTGAATAAATTTATTTTCGTAATGCAATAGGAAATAAGTGTTGCGAATGTTTTGTTTTTGCAGTTATTATGTATTTTTATATTTTTGACTATATTTAAAAAAAGGATATATTAACAGCTTTTTTGTTACTGCAAGCCACTCAACGAAATTTGGCGCACTTATTGACACCATTTGATCTAATCTATATTTAAAATTTGATAGCAATTGAAAGATTTTTAAAATAGTTACAGCGATTTCAAGAAAAAGGATATATGGCAGCCACGCGAGTCCTTGCTCAGATTAAAATACAAATGTTGTGCGTCGATAGTTATCTAAATTTCTAAGACAATAACTAAGTTAAGTAATTGTATATCAAGTTTTGTGGCTAAAACTCCACTTTTAAATTTCAGGATATACGACAGGTACAAATGTCCTTCGACCGATTTGCTCAAAATTTTTATTTTTTTTCTATTAATTAATTTTGTGCCTGCGTATCAAATTTGGAAAATCGTTGACAACTCTTTCTATTTTATTTTTGTAATTAAACTATATTAACACTTTATTGCAGTTTTTAAAAAGGATATATAAATAACTTTTGTTTTACAAAACCGATTTCAGCGAAATTTGGCACACACATTGACATCACTTATTCAATTTTTTACAAAAAATTTCAAGGGTATCGAGTTATTTTTGAGCGATTTACAATATTTTTAAGAAAAAGGATATATGGCAGCCACACGAGTCCTTGCTTCAATATAGAAAAAAATTTACACATAAAATACTATATCAAAATTGGTAACATTGACAAAGTTTGGGAATTTTGTGACTATTTTTGTAGTTTTAATCACATATTTAAATTTCAGGATATATGGGGGGTAGGCGTGTCCTTGCTCCGATTTTTCCAAAAACTCGTTTTTTTCTTGATTAGATAATTTAATGCTTGTGTACCAAATTTCAGAAATCTGCGACCAATATTCTATTTTTGCCCACTCGATATATGGGAACGAATCACTGTGCGACGTGAATTATTATCCAAGTTACAAACCCAAGTTATTAAAATTTTTGGTTTTAAGAAAATGAAAATAGTAATTCTTGTTTTCCTTTTCGATAATTGTTAGCTTATATTCCAGCAAAAACATGGTAATGAGTTGTGAAAAGTAATCATTACCAAGTACATTATTTATAATGAGTACCCATTACCATTAACATTATTTTAAGCCCAAAAGTAACTACTTCTCAGTAATATGTTATAAAAGCAACTCTAACTAATAATATCCTCTTGCACTTGCAGTTTTTAACCTTTACAATTCAATTAACTTAAAAAGTACTCAAAACCTTAATAAAAACTACGCAATTTTTAAGTTTAAGTAAAAACAAGTTAAATTTTAAAAGTTTTAATTAACTAATTATTTTACTTCTTATTGGTAATGGGTTTTTACTCCTTATTTGTAATCCGAGGCAGTAACTACTTATTTATCTCCATACTCTTCACTAGTTATTTTTGTCTCACGCCCTTGTTAAAATAATTAGTGTTTTATTCCATAAGTAACTACTTATTATCATCTGTTTCGGATTACAAAACCCATTACTAGTAATGCCAATTTTTGCTGGGATAGGTCAAACTGAGGTGGCGTCCTACAACTTTTTTAAAATTAGACACCAGCCTAAAAACATTATCATGTTAAAAAATAAGCTCGTAAATGAGTGTTTGGAATTGGAAAATTCCTGTCGTGAGCGTGAGGGAGTGTGAATCAAAAGTCACTCACGTGTTCTTCTCTACTCTACTGACATCACCATGTTAAACTAAATAGGTTTTCACCACATACTGCTTTGATTTTTAATTTTGAAGCTCACTACTTGGTGATAGAAATTTTCATTGGGAAGGTTTCAACTAATACGAGTGCAAGCTTTTGCAGTAATATGTAAATAAATAAACTGGTAAATCTAATTGCTGCCTGTCTTTTTTTATAATTCCTCTTTCAAATGGGACAAACCATATAGTACAAAAAAAACTCTGCAACGACTTAATTGACATTCATTGTCTAATAGAAACAAAATGTTGGTATGAGAACAAAAAATAAGATGTAAGTGAAATGAAATGGAAAAAAAAATCAAAACAAATAAATGGAAAATCTCATTAATTTCAATTAGGCATTCGACCCTTAGTTGTATTGACATAACACAGTCGTAAACTTTCTTTATCCCTTTTTTTGTAGATTTATTTTTTCTACACAAAAAAAATAAACAAGATTTTGTTGCTAACAACTTTAACGATGTCAAGTTTTTTTTCTACTATTTTTTTTTTCATAAGAAAACAAAAATATATTTGTGAAAAAAAAAAATGACAAAATCCAAAAGAAATTCAGATGAAAAATGTAAGACAAATAACAACGAGCATAAAATTATGATGTTTTCCTAACAATGTGTACATTTGTCTAAGTATGTACTAAACCATACATGCATACATGTATGTTTGTGTTTTTTTTTTGTTGTTTGAATATTTTCCCAGAAGAGTCATTAAAAATTTAAGAAATAGAAAAACAAGAAATTATAACAACTCCAAAAAAAAAAGTATGAAATTCTGCAAAAAAAAAACACACACAACAAGAAATGCATGTTTTTCTATGTTTACTTACACTCATACGGGTGAAATCAAAAAATGTCAACCAAACCATGTAATCGTGTAATATCTCATACATGGGTTAAAGTATTCGCATATTTTTTAATGTACAACGTCGCAAAGATTGGCGTTCTACATAACTAACAACAATCCGGATACTAGTAAGCTATTTTAAACAAGTTATTTTCATTTTTGTAGGCCAAATGTAAACTCCGTCGCCAGTAACATTTTCAATTTTTAAACTTTAACCGGTTATATCTTAAAAACCAATAACCCAAAATCTTAATAATTGACTACATTTTTAAAGAGGGCATGTTGACGTTCTTAAAAAATATTTTTGTATAGTCATAACTATCTCTTTTACCCATACAAACACGGCTTCAATTGTGTAACGATTTTTCGACACTTTTTTTAGACATTATGGAACCTGACAATTTTGTTGTTTTTGACGTATTGTGTTTAGAAAAATAATAGGTTATTGCCACATTTATTAAACGCGAGGCTATAAAGTATCATTTCGCATCATTGGTTTCAAGTTTGCTCCCTGCATATTAATTTCCCTGTATGAAAAGCTAAATCATAAATGAAAAATCGAAAAATGCTGTAAACTCCGTCTCCACGTTTACAACAAAACTACTTAGCGTGCATCTGAAATATCGTCATATTTTGACGTATCTAGTTGACATCTAATGATTTTTTTTCGGAAACCAATTTCCGACAAATAGTTTTCGAAAAAAAGGGCAAAACGTGACGAAATGTAAACTCCGTCTCTGTAAACTCCGTCAACTTTTTTTTTTTTTTTGCAGATTGCATTAAAAAACCTTATGAAGTTGTTAAAACCGACGCAAATATTAACACTAGTCATTCAAAAAAATAAAAAAACTTATTTTAACAGAAATAATAATAAATTTATTTTACATTTCCTTAGAAAAATCCTATTAAAATAAAAAATAATTGTAAAATCTTTAATAACAAAAACCAGAAAAAATCCTAATTACAAAAATTGTTAGCAATTACATAAATAAGTGTTTAAAATTACAATAAAATGTTTTCAAAGAAAATTCAAAAAATTTAATGTATTTTTCTAAGGTGAATGTAAACTCCGTCACCAAAAAAATCATAAAAATGTCGATAAAATTTGTTTGAAACAGTTTGTAGAAGCGATCTTTTATAGTTATATTAGTAGTGATGTAACATATCGATTTTAATTAAAAAATGTACCAAAAATTAAAATTTTTTGTTTGTACAATTTTGGCTCAAAAACACTGACATTTTTTGATTTCACCCATACATATGAAAATTGGATAAACAACAAGTGCCACACACAGACACAAATATACTGAATCTGTTGCTTACTTCCTTATATGAATAGTAAACAGCACCAAGACACATCCTAGCAAGTGGATGCCAACAAAAAAAAATTAAATTTATTAAAAATGAAGGTTTCCTAACAGAATAATTCTCTTATTTTGAAAACATAGAAAACAAATTTTCTAACTCCAATTTTAGTTTAGCTGATATGATATGGCCGATACCCGGACATCCCAATCTTATCTCTTTTATATATATTTTAAGTTTCAGGAAAATCGATTCATAAGGATGGAAATACTTCCCTTGTAAGATATTTCATCAATTTTTGTCTGTCGGTCCGTCTGTGAAAAGCACACTGCAGTCCAAACTAAAAGGGATAGACTCCCGATAACGAATATGCCTTGTATTCATAGACGAATTCGGACGTAGGGGAAGAAGGTTTCCCTTGAAGAACTGAGCCAACCTCTGAAAAACACCATATTTGATCAAGAGGACTTAAAAATTTTATCTTTGCATTTCACCCCCTTTTTTGTATAAAAATTTTAAAAAAGTTTTGTTACAATTTAGAGAATATAAAAGATTCGGCGCCGGCGCATTAAGATTCTCAATTGTTTTTTGTACCTGTGTTAAACAAACGGAAAATTTGTATGTCAAAGTGTTAAAAAAAATATGCCTGCGAATTTTGTACTCTAGCCCAAAACATTTGCATTCCATGCAAAATGAATTGAATTATTTGTCGAGGACCCCATTAAGTTTATATGCATTGATCCATTTCTAAGACATTTCTAGTCCACCTGTCTGTGGAAGCAAGATGCAGTCTAAATCAAAAGACCTGTAAATTTGGTAAATTAGTGCATTACTTAAGTGCAAAAAAGTTTCTTTTACATTTTGGAGAGTATAAATTATTCGGCACAGAAGAATTTATCAATCTCACTTATTTTTTGTACATTTGTTGAACAAATGGAACATTTTTATGTCAGAATTTTAGACTTACAAGGGAAGTCTCCCTGGTGTCGCCCTCCGATCTTCATGAAATTTGGGTATGTTGTTAAGCTCAAACTCATTTTTAGGGGGGGTCGATTTGGATGGGGAGAAATTTACCTTTTTCAGTTTTTTACGATTTACGCCTATTTAAACAAAATTAATATAGGCATGTTTGGTATCAGATTAAAGGTATTAAAAATACCTATCTCGTGGTGCTAACAACGGGGCAAAGAAGTAACTATTTTTCGACTTATTAACAAAAATGTCATAAAATTTTGGTATTTTACTCAATATGATAGATTTTCCAAAGACCTTTCATTTGGTATGTAACATGACTAGGTTTCTTTGCATAATATAGGAGATAAACGAAAAAAACTGAAAAATGGCCTTGTCACCACCCTCCTTTTTACCCCCTAAATATGAATTTGGGCCGCTAAAAAAAAATACGTGTCCCTTTATTTTTTCTGCTCTACAAAATAAAACCAATTCCATAAAGATCCGCGGATGACACTAGGGAGACTTCCCTTGTTAGTAAAAAAGTAGTTAAAAAAAAAATAAGTAAAAAATTAAAAAAAATGTAATATCGCTTTCACAAAACTGACTTTTATTTTTCTATTTTTGATAAACATTTTTAACAAAGAAATATAAATGTATAAATAATTTAATTAACAAAGTATTTTAACAAAGTATTTAAATAAGTACCTTACAGTTCGGCCAACCTGACAAATTGATTGACCTCAATCAACATAAAAAAATTAATTCTATGATGGTGTGGCCATAAATAGTAATGAAAAAAATTAGTTTGGTGTCAACCATTTTCGAAGTCTTTTTGCTTCAATTATTCCTTTGTATGGGATTTGCGTAAGTTGACAGTTGTCAATATCTTTTATAAGATAACGATCATTAGCTAAAACTTTGTCTATCACGTACGGACCACGATATTTTTCAGAAAATTTTTTGTTTTTACCAACAGTATTATCCGTACTCATAACTACAACATAATCGCCTGCAGAATACTGCTTTGCAGGAACATGATGCTTATTGAAATAGACCTCGTTATAACTTTGTGAACGTTCAATTGAAGTAAGTGCTTTAAGTCTTCCTTCATCTAAATTACGAACATTCGCATTTATTTTCTCATCTAAATATTCCGTTAATTCATCAACTATAACACCGCGCTGGTGTATACCAAAAAGAAGCTGACTTGGCGTATCCCTAGTTGAACTATGAACGGAATTATTAATAGCATATTCAACTTGGGACAACTTTAAAGACCAATCAGAGTGGTTAATTGGTTCACTTAATTTACTCAAAATTGCCTTTATAACCCGATTCACGCGTTCTACTTGTCCATTTGCCTGAGGAGATGCTGTTGCCACTTTAATATGGTCAATATTATTTTTGAGAAGAAATTCTGAAAACTCATGGGATGTAAAACAAGAACCTCTATCCGATATTAATCGTCTTGGTCTGCTGTAGTAGTTAAAGTATTTGTCTAACGCACAACAAACTTCTTTTGTACTAGTTGAATTAACCGGATATAATCGAACGAACTTCGTAAAAGAATCTACGACAACTAATATATATTTACGTTTAGATTTTAATGACGGTAGTGGACCAAAATGGTCAATATGTAAAGTATCAAAGGGAACTGGTCTCTTAGGTATGTTAAATAAATTTTGTTCATTTACCCGTGCCGGTGCTGAATATATGATACACTTGATACAATTTTTAATGTACGAAACGATTTTTGTTTTCATATTTGGAAACCAATAATAAGACCTAATTTGTTCATAACATTTCTCCGCACCCAGATGTCCAATCTTTTCGTGAATCAATCTAATTACATTTTCCTCCATTTCACTAGGTACATATAACAACCGATTAGATTCTGTTTTACGAAAAACAAGACCGTCAATTAGTTCATATTCATTATCTTCCTCATTTTCCAGTTTAATAAATATGTCTCTTATGGTTTTGTCTCGCCCTTGGGTTAATTGTATTTGCGTATCTAGCTCGTTTGAATCCACAGCCCCAACTATATTACATTTTCCAGAAACATGACAAATTTCATTATCAGGCACGCTTCTACTTAAGGCGTCGACATGTCCCATACTAGCTCCACTTCGATGTTGAATTGAATAATCAAAGTTTTCTAACTCCAAAGCCCAGCGGGCAATTCGAGGATTCACTTGTCGTTTATTCAAAGTTAGTGTCAGAGAGTTACAATCCGTGATAATCGTAAAATGAATACCCTCTAAATACACTCGAAACCGACGCAATGCATAAATAATAGCCAATGTTTCTAATTCAAAACTGTGATACCGCGATTCGGCAGGAGACGTTGATTTCGAAAAGAAAGCTACAGGATGAAACTTTTTGTCATCTTGACGTTGCATTAAAATTGCTCCATATCCATGAGTACTTGCATCGCAATGTAATTCAGTTTCCTTTTTAGGATTGTAAATAGCTAGTATTGGTGTTCTAATTATACGCTGTTTAAGATCATCAAAAGCCCTAACACAGTCTTCAGAAAAAACGAATTTGTTCTCCTTTCGTAATAAGTCCAAAAGTGGTCTAGCTATTACAGGAAACGATGGAACAAAACGACGAAAATAAGAAAAGAGACCAATGCATGTTTGCAATTCCTTTTGATTTTTTGGCATTGGAAAATTTTTTATGGAGTTTAAATGACTCTCCGTTGGTCGTATGCCCAATGGACCAACAGCATATCCCAAGTATTCTAGAGACTCGTAAGCAAATTTACATTTATTCATTTTAAACTCTAATCCTTTCTCATATGCGCGTGCCAGTACTTCAGATAATATCTTAAGATGTGATTCAAAGTCCTTAGAAGCTATTAAAATGTCATCTATATAAACTACAATTTTATGGGACTCAATCAAATCACGAAATATATTGTTAACGAACCGTTGAAAATTTGCCGGAGCATTTTTCAGTCCAAAAGGCATTTTCAAGTACTCATACTGTCCCTGTGGAGTTACAAACGATGTATATGGCACGGAATCAGTTTCAACCTCTAAATGAAAAAATCCGTCTTTTAAATCCATAAGGGTAAACCATTTTTTGCCAGCCAAATATTCAATACAGTCCTCAATCAATGGGAGTGGAAAATTGTCCCTAATCGTTTTTTTGTTTATGGCGCGATAATCTACACACATGCGAGTTTCGCCTGATTTCTTTTTTGTTAAGACAATTGCGGAAGCGTAAGGTGAATTGCTTGGTCGAATAATATTTCCACTCAATAAATCTTCTATTATTTTCTGAACTTCCTCGCGATCTCGTACTGACAATCGACGAGGAGAACAGTGAATCGGGGTATCATCATTTAAGCAAATTTTCATTTTGTAGTCATGAGGACTTCGAACAATAGTAGTTGGATTTATATAAAAATTTTCAATAACACTCTTTAAATTTTGAGTTTGTAAGGGATTTAAATGGGGACTTATATTTATATCATTAATGCATTTTTCCTTGTTTCCCTTAAAAACTTCATCCGCAATTTTATCATTTACTTTTGACACCAAAGAAATTTTATTCATATTATTTATTTGTTTTGTAGAATCAAACATACATAAACTAGATTTATCTGAATTATTCATAAAAACTAATTTAACATTAAATTTTGACATGAAATCTCTTCCCAAAATCATAGGAATCTTAATGTAATTATCCGGAATAACTATTAATTTAATTAATTTTTTAATATTTTTAAATTTAATGCAACTTGTAATAACACCATACATATCCATATTGCAATTTCCAATACCAACAAAGCCAGTTGGCGATAATGTATCCGGAATTGTTAGGCTTTTAGGTACCATAGATCTTGCAATAAGACTAATTGGGCTACCAGAATCAATTAAACACAAGACATTCAGATAATTAGTATCTTTGCTTCTACAATTAACATCAAATGCCACACTCACCTTTTGCATCGGATCAACAATATCATTTAAAGGTTCTTGAAAAATGGAAGCAGCCACACGTTGACGTTTGGGACAATCCTTATGGAAATGCCCCATTTGATGACAGATAAAACACGAACCTGGTTGACGCAATGGTCTTGGGCATGCGGATTTAATGTGACCAAACTGTGAACAATTGAAACACCGAACTTCTTTACTTCGATTGTTGTCTTTTAACTTCATACCAGGATTTATTTTAGAACGTTTTTTTTCGTACCTGTCAATGCAATCAATAAGTTCATCAACTGATGAGGAGCGATACAAGAAGGAAATATTATTGGAATTGTCCTGAAAACCATCAAGTATGATGTCAACTAATTCTTGACCTTCAATTTTAGCCTGCGATGCAATTGTTTGCATAGATATAATGTAATTGATACACGATTCAGAAGGTAGTAGAGTTCGTGAACGTAGTTTGTGGTACACTTCCTCACGATTGATTGTTCTTTTAAACGTTTTAAGCACTTCCTCTAGATTTCTGAGTTGATTTTGGAGACTCAGCATCTCACAACGCATTTTTAGAATTTTAATTTGATTCTCCAAATCTTGTGATTCTGGTGTTGAAACAAACGGTTGAGAAACTGAAGAAACTATAGGTGAAGTATTTGAGGGAACGGTCACACACTCTTGTGTTGAATCGGAAGAAACAAACGACATTGGAATTGCATCGGAAGGCCCAATTAAATTCGTAGGCATTTCAGAAATACCAGCGGAAGTAGTAACAGCACTAACGGAAGAGGCAGCGGCAGAATTTATTGTTTCGGAGGATAAAATATCAATAACATTTGTTGCGGAACTTTCATCCAGGTTATTTTCATCACCATTTTCATTCGGTTTTATTGACTTATAAAGAGCTCTCAATTGGCTCATTGTTGCAGATTCCGGAAAAGATATCCTCTCTGCCACTAGTGATTCAATAATTCGTTGACGAGTTGGGCGTAAATCCATATTTCTATTTGCCACAATATTTAAATTTTTATTTAAAAATGTATATTTTTTATTACCCCACACCTGAATTGTAATATCGCTTTCACAAAACTGACTTTTATTTTTCTATTTTTGATAAACATTTTTAACAAAGAAATATAAATGTATAAATAATTTAATTAACAAAGTATTTTAACAAAGTATTTAAATAAGTACCTTACAAAAAAAAAAATTTTTTTGATAAAATAACAAAATATTGATAAAAAAAAGTTTTGATTGAAAAAAAAAAATTGGTGAAAAAAAATTTTTTGATGTAGAAAAAGGTTTTGATGAAAAAAAATTTTATGAAAAAAAATATGTTGACGAAAAAAAAATAGACAAAAAATGTTTTTGATGAAAAAAAAAAAATTGACAGAAAAAAAAAAATTTATGAAAAAAATATTGATGAAAAAACAAAAATTTATGAAAAAAAAATTTTTTAAGAAAAATAATTATGTTACGTTTTATTCAACATCTTTTATGTTGAATAATTAAATTTTATGTTCGGGGTCCGGAAAAATTTATAAAAAAAATTTTGCTAGGGCATCTTCAGTCGGCAACCAGCGGTCAAAGTTTAAAAAATTACGATTTTCGACTAAAATTCATGTCCGATTATTTTGCCTAAATCCAGCTCAAAAATAGTAATTTTTAAGTACTTTATGAGAAAAATATAAATAATATTTTTTTTATCCGAATTGGTTCCAAAAGCTGGAAAATATTAAGAATATTATTAAAAAAATAGTACAAAAACAAAAAAAAAAAATTAAATTTTAGACCAAAAATGATGGTTAGCGATTTTGTTCCCCAGATGCAGATCAACATTTTTTTACCAAAATCGTGTTTTTTTTCACATTTTTGACACAACATACTCAAAAATTTCCCACTTTTTTAGACCAATTTATTAAAAAAAAAATTCTGTTTAAAAATCAGCACCAATGGACCAAAATCGCTACTTTGGAACTTTTTAAATATTTTTTCCATAAAGTACGCAAAAATTCCCAATTTATTAGCCGGATTTCGTTAAAAAATTCAAACATGAATTTTGGTCGAAAAACGTCATTATTTCAACCATTGATCGCTGGTTGCCGACTGAATATGCCCTTGCTAATTTTTTCATAAATTTTCCAAAAATCAACCACTCTGTGGCCATCGTTCGGCAAGTATTACAACATGAAATTCAAAAGTTTAGTTTTTACGGGACGCCATAGTCAGCACTCTTCGTTTTTGTCAAACTCAAAGTGTGTCAGATTAAAATCAGGCATTTCAACGAACTTTGAATGAGAAGGACACACTTTGAGTGTGACAAAAACGAAAAGTGCTGACGAAGGAAGGGTCGCTTCGTCCTCAATCTGTTGACATATCCATTTATACTGTGTTGTCAATTAATTATTTTTTTTTAGATTTTTCATTGAACAACAAAAATTGTTATTTTTTACAAATAATGATTATGGACTCAAACCGAACTAAGTGAATAAAATTTCAGTTATAGAATATAACCAGCTGCCAAAAAGAGGTAAAATAGTTTACTTTGGTACTTTTTCTGCTGAAATAATGGTCATAAAACAAAAAGAGGGTTATGTCTTTAAAACACCCAACCAACATCAAACATAAATACTACTTTTTGTTGACTTAAGCATTACAGCTTCTAGTTCAATATTTATTTTCGCGATTTTCTTAAAGTTCTTGAGCAAACGAAAGAAAAACTCACTCCCAGCCGCATAAATGCATCATGTGTGTTGGAAAAGTTTTGTAAGAATTTTATAGAAATTTTATGTCATTGTTTACACATTTGCTACCATGATGTTGATACTTGACCAAAATCAAAGACAAACATAAGATGTTAGACAACAGCGACAGGCAGACAGACACATTTGTTAAAATAAAGCTTATTTTTGGAAGATGACAAAAGTTTGTTTGTTTAGAAAGGTGTTAAAAGTAAACTTATGTTTACATATATTATTACAACTACTAAAACGACAGCTTAAGAAAATGAAATATGGAAAATTAAAATTTTTTTATTTCTTTTTTAACTTTTTTGTAAACTTACAAAGAATATTTTAGTTAAAAAGATTTTGAAAAATTTAAGATTTGTGCATAAATTTAAAGTAAACGGAATTTTTCTTTAGGAAAAATTATTCATAATCGAAGAATTTTTCGATAGGAAAAATGTCTCAGAATCTAAAACCTTTTCTATAGAAAAACTGTCTCAGAATCTGAGACATTTTCTATAGAAAAACTGTCTCAGAATCTGAGTCTCAGAATTTGAGACTTTTTCAATAGAAAAACTGTCTCAGAATCTGAGACTTTTTCTATAGAAAAACTGTCTCAGAATCTGAGACTTTTTCTATAGAAAAACTGTCTCAGAATCTGAGACTTTTTCTATAGAAAAACTGTCTCAGAATCTGAGACTTTTTCTATAGAAAAACTGTCTCAGACTCTGAGACTTTTTCTATAGAAAGACTGTCTCAGAATCTGAGACTTTTTCTATAGAAAAACTGTCTCAGAATCTGAGACTTTTTCTATAGAAAAACTGTCTCAGAATCTGAGACTTTTTCTATAGAAAAACTGTCTCAGAATCTGAGACTTTTTCTATAGAAAAACTGTCTCAGAATCTGAGACTTTTTCTATAGAAAAACTGTCTCAGAATCTGAGACTTTTTCTATAGAAAAACTGTCTCAGAATCTGAGACTTTTTCTATAGAAAAACTGTCTCAGAATCTGAGACTTTTTCTATAGAAAAACTGTCTCAGAATCTGAGACTTTTTCTATAGAAAAACTGTCTCAGAATCTGAGACTTTTTCTATAGAAAAACTGTCTCAGAATCTGAGACTTTTTCTATAGAAAAACTGTCTCAGAATCTGAGACTTTTTCTATAGAAAAACTGTCTCAGAATCTGAGACTTTTTCTATAGAAAAACTGTCTCAGAATCTGAGACTTTTTCAATAGAAAAACTGTCTCAGAATCTGAGACTTTTTCTATAGAAAAACTGTCTCAGAATCTGAGACTTTTTCTATAGAAAAACTGTCTCAGAATCTGAGACTTTTTCTATAGAAAAACTGTCTCAGAATCTGAGACTTTTTCTATAGAAAAACTGTCTCAGAATCTGAGACTTTTTCTATAGAAAAACTGTCTCAGAATCTGAGACTTTTTCTATAGAAAAACTGTCTCAGAATCTGAGACTTTTTCTATAGAAAAACTGTCTCAGAATCTGAGACTTTTTCTATAGAAAAACTGTCTCAGAATCTGAGACTTTTTCTATAGAAAAACTGTCTCAGAATCTGAGACTTTTTCTATAGAAAAACTGTCTCAGAATCTGAGACTTTTTCTATAGAAAAACTGTCTCAGAATCTGAGACTTTTTCTATAGAAAAACTGTCTCAGAATCTGAGACTTTTTCTATAGAAAAACTGTCTCAGAATCTGAGACTTTTTCTATAGAAAAACTGTCTCAGAATCTGAGACTTTTTCTATAGAAAAACTGTCTCAGAATCTGAGACTTTTTCTATAGAAAAACTGTCTCAGAATCTGAGACTTTTTCTATAGAAAAACTGTCTCAGAATCTGAGACTTTTTCTATAGAAAAGCTGTCTCAGAATCTGAGACTTTTTCTATAGAAAAACTGTCTCAGAATCTGAGACTTTTTCTATAGAAAAACTGTCTCAGAATCTGAGACTTTTTCTATAGAAAAACTGTCTCAGAATCTGAGACTTTTTCTATAGAAAAACTGTCTCAGAATCTGAGACTTTTTCTATAGAAAAACTGTCTCAGAATCTGAGACTTTTTCTATAGAAAAACTGTCTCAGAATCTGAGACTTTTTCTATAGAAAAACTGTCTCAGAATCTGAGACTTTTTCTATAGAAAAACTGTCTCAGAATCTGAGACTTTTTCTATAGAAAAACTGTCTCAGAATCTGAGACTTTTTCTATAGAAAAACTGTCTCAGAATCTGAGACTTTTTCTATAGAAAAACTGTCTCAGAATCTGAGACTTTTTCTATAGAAAAACTGTCTCAGAATCTGAGACTTTTTCTATAGAAAAACTGTCTCTGAATCTGAGACTTTTTCTATAGAAAAACTGTCTCAGGATCTGAGACTTTTTCTATAGAAAAACTGTCTCAGGATCTGAGACTTTTTCTATAGAAAAACTGTCTCAGAATCTGAGACTTTTTCTATAGAAAAACTGTCTCAGAATCTGAGACTTTTTCTATAGAAAAACTGTCTCAGAATCTGAGACTTTTTCTATAGAAAAACTGTCTCAGAATCTGAGACTTTTTCTATAATAAAACTGTCTCAGAATCTGAGACTTTTTCTATAAGAAACACTGTCTCAGAATCTGAGACTTTTTCTATAAGAAACACTGTCTCAGAATCTGAGACTTTTTCTATAATAAAAATGTCTCAGAATCTGAGACTTTTTCTATAAGAAAAATGTCTCAGAATCTGAGACTTTTTCTATAAGAAAAATGTCTCAGAATCTGAGACTTTTTCTATAAGAAAAATGTCTCAGAATCTGAGACTTTTTCTATAAGAAAAATGTCTCAGAATCTGAGACTTTTTCTATAAGAAAAATGTCTCAGAATCTGAGAATTTTTCTATAAGAAAAATGTCTCAGAATCTGAGACTTTTTCTATAAGAAAAATGTCTCAGAATCTGAGACTTTTTCTATAAGAAAAATGTCTCAGAATCTGAGACTTTTTCTATAAGAAAAATGTCTCAGAATCTGAGACTTTTTCTATAAGAAAAATGTCTCAGAATCTGAGACTTTTTCTATAAGAAAAATGTCTCAGAATCTGAGACTTTTTCTATAAGAAAAATGTCTCAGAATCTGAGACTTTTTCTATAAGAAAAATGTCTCAGAATCTGAGACTTTTTCTATAAGAAAAATGTCTCAGAATCTGAGACTTTTTCTATAAGAAAAATGTCTCAGAATCTGAGACTTTTTCTATAAGAAAAATGTCTCAGAATCTGAGACTTTTTCTTTAAGGAAAATGTATCAGAATCTGAGACTTTTTCTATAAGGAAAATGTCTCAGAATCTGAGACTTTTTCTATAAGAAAAATATCTTTGAATCTGAGACTTTTTCTTTAAAAAAATTTTCTCAGAATTTGAGACTTTTCTAAAGGAAAAACGTATCAGAATCTAAAAGTGTGTCTAAGGGAAAAATGTCTCAAAATCTAGGTCTTTTTCTTTAGGAATTATGTCTTAGAATCTGACAGTTTTTCTATTGGAAAAATGTCTCAGAGTCTAAGATATTTTCTGTAGGAAAAATATTTCAGAGTCTGAAAAAAAATAAATGGAAAAAATAACTATAAAAATTTATTATAATTATAATTGACAATGTTTTTCTTTAATTTTCTAACACAGTAACAAAAAAAAAATCTTGCTAAAACAACTCAAAACACGCAAATTCAAAGAAAAATTTCTAAAGATTGTTAACAATGCGTAACATTACGTTTAGTTTTACGTTTTCATTTTTATGAATTTTCATTAAAAACAAACACAACTATAGAACACACACTGCATGGTTAGTTGGTGGTTGGTTGGTTGCATGTATAGGTGAATGGGAATGTAATTTTATATGCGTGTATATGTGGATTTGTGTAAAATAGTAATAATAATAAAAAAAGCGAAATAAGAAAAATTACACAACAATAACAAACAATACATAAAAATTACATACAACATTTACAAAAGCTCACGTAAATATAAAAAAACAACAAAATATAAATAAAATCAAGTACATGCACTCATACACATACCAGCGAACATACACTCAAAAGAAAAATTGTGTTCAATCAGCAGAAAAATCTGCTGAAAATACTTCCATTTTGAGCCATATAAAAAATCTGCTGATTTTAGCAGACGCGGTTTGCCAAATTTTTATTCTGATACTAATCCAAACGAATTGGCAGACAAATGCATCTGGACAGCTGAAAAATCGGCTGTTTTTAGCCAAAAAATCTGCAAATTTGATCAGAAAAATTGGCTGACTTCAGCAGACTTGATTTGAACACCTCTGTCGAATCGTTTATAAATCTGCTGAAATTACATCGATCTTGAGTCATATGAAACAATCTCCTAATTTAAATTAAAATTCGTTTTACAATTTTTTTAAAGGCTTTTTCTTTTCAGTGTACATACGCTCTTCAAATATGTATTAAAAATATAATAATAAAAAATTATGTATGATTGTATGTGTCTGTCTCTGTGTGTGTTTAAGAGTTTTTTTTTTTGCGGAATATTATAAAAAAATTACACAAGTATCATAAAAATTACACAATAGCAACAAAAAATAATAAAAAAGGAAGAAGTGCTTAAGACAAATCGCGGTAATAAACTATAGGCATTTTTGATAAAAACCAAGCACAGCGAATACTATGCTATAAAAGTATAAGCACAAAAAATCTGTCAAAATTTTTGTAAAACGACTTTGAATTTGTACTTTTCAAGAATTTGTTTTTTTACCGTAGTATTTTACATTCCAAATTTCAAGTTTCTTGAATCATTTTATGAGAAAATATAAAAAGTACCAAAAGTACACTTTTTAACTCTTTTAGAAATGAAATTCCCAAAAATTACTATTTCCATAATGTTTTATTTTCACTGAAGGATTCTACATTCTAGATTTTAAGAGTCTAGGATCATTTTTTTAGGAAATATTTTGAATCTCTTTTACCCCACTTACAAAAGGAATATTTTTTTTAAATGAAGGATCCTACATTCCAAATTTCAAGTGTTTAAGATAATTTTTCTATAGAAAATGTATTGTTTTCTGAGACACTTTTCCTAAAAAAAAGTCTAAGATTCTCAAACATTTTCAAATACATATTTCCAATCGAAAATTCTGAGAATCTAAGAAATGTTTCCTACAAAAAAGTCTAAGATTCTGAAAAATTTTTCCTATAGAAAAAGTTTCCGATTCTGAGTCTCAGACATTTTCCCACAGAAAAAGTCTTAGATTCTAAAACCTTTTTCAAATAGAAAAAATTTCAAAATCTAAGAAATTTTCTCAGATTCCGGGATACTATTCCCAAAAGTCTTATTGTTAGTAGTCTAATGCATTTTTTCTTTAAAAAAAGTCTCAGGCTCTAAAACATTTTTTCTAGACGAAAAGCTATTAAAAAGTCTTAGATTCTGAGACATCTTTTAAAGAGAAATAATCACAGATTCTGAGACATTATCTCAGAATCTGAGACATTTTTGCATTAGAATAGAAAAATATTTAAATAGAAAAAATTAGAGATTCCAAAATATTTTTCCTATTAAAAATACGCATATTCAGATTCGAATAAATTTTTTTTTAGAAAAATTCTCAAATTTTCCGTGAAGAAAATTTTCTTTTTTTTCCGATGGAAAAGTTTAAAGATTCCAAGACTTTTTTCCTATAAAAAATTCAAAGATTCAATATCATTTTTCCTATATAAATATTTTGCGATTCTTGCACATTTTTCATAGAGAAAAATTCTAATATAATTTCCCTTTCTTTCCTTTTTACCCTTCTGCTTTTCAGATTTTTTCCTAAGAAGAATTAAGAATAAAAATTTCTCAGATTTTTCCTTTAGTAAAATTACACAGTGCTACACCCAAAATCGGAATGGGATGAAACCAAAAGCAAATGAAAGTTGATATATTCCACAACAAACCACTCAAGGCTTTTTTCTGGTTCAAAGCTAGATTTTTTTTTTACACGCATTTGAAATTAGTGCAATTTTATTATATTTATAATAACAAATGCTTGAAAACTGTATTAGTGGCGAATGATTAATATTGTAATTGCTTTTAAATAACAATCATACGCAACGGTGTCCAGTGGTTTGTTTTTTGTTATGGAAAACGTCAGCTTTCATTTGCTTTTGGTTTCATTCCGATTCCGAAAGGTCGATTTTGTATCACTGTGTTATCATATAGAAAAATTGTTAGATTTTTCTATAAAAATTTTCAGATTATTCCAAAAGAAAAATTCTCAGATTTTTTCTAAAAATTCTAAGAAAAATAAAAAAAAATCTCAAATTTTTCATTTACACAAATTTCAAAATTTTTTGTATAGAATATTCCCAAATTTTTTGTCGAGAAAAATTCTCATATTTTTTTTAAAGAAAAATTTTAATATTCTAAGACTCTTTTTATATAGAAAAATTTGAACATTCCGAGGCATTTTTTCTTTAGGAAAATTTTAAGATTCTTAGACATTTATTATAGATGAATTTCTATAAAAAAATCTCCTCTACACTCAAAAAAAAAAACTGTAATGTTAGCAAAAAAGCTTGTAAACCTAAAAGAAAATTTGTTGATTTTGAACCCACAATTTTTTTGCTAAAGTTAGCAAAAATGTTTTGCCAATAATTAGTTAAGTAAATATTTTTTTTTTTTTGAAATTAGTTTATACACATCTGAGGACCCCATTGGGTTCGGACCCGATAGGTCCAGACCCCGATGGGCCTAGACCTAGTTGGGTTCCTTAAAAATCGTCATAGTTTTTGATCCAAAATTTGTGTCCGTTTCGCTCTACCTTTTTGAGATACATGATTATAGGGGACCACTGGGGTCTTGAGAATTAAAAAACTCGATAACTTCAAAAATATTACTCGGAGAGCTTTTGACTATTTTGCGGTCTTGTTTTACGTGTTGAGAGCTACAAAAACGCTTTTGGACATTTTGTTGTGTCGGCAATATTTACCGAGATATGAGCATTTTAAAATTTTCGGGAATGCTAACTTTTTTGGATCCAAAGTTGGGGCCCATTAGGGTCCACACATGTGAAGAGGACCGGCGATACTATGGAGATTCTAAGAACCAAAAATGGCCTCCATTTTGCTCTATCTGGCTTAGTTTCCGAGATAGCGCCATTTTAAGTTTTCTGAAAATAAAAAAAAATTTACCATTTATTTTGCTAATATTAGCAAAAAATCTTGTAAAAATGTAGTCAACTCAATTTCAAATTAAGCAAGAGAAATTAGTTCAAAGTTTGTTTAAAATTGCTAATGGGCTAAATGAAGTTTACAAGAATTTTTTGCTAACATGCTAATCTCAACTAAAAATTTGCTAAAAGTTAGCTAACTAGCGTTAGCAAAAAAAAATTAGTAAATCTACTAACGTATTTTTTTGAGTGTAGAAAAATTCTCAGATTTTTTGTAGAGAAAAATTCTAAGGTTTTTCCTATAGAAAATTTCTCAAATTATTCAAACCGATTTTTTTTAACTATTTCCTAGAAAAGTTCAAAAATTTTTTCATAAAGAAAATTCTAAGAAAACGAGACATTTTCCATTAGAAAAATTTTAAAATTCTGAGACGTTTTTCATAGAAAAAAATTCTCAGATAATTTCATTTTACTTTTCACTTTCACTTTCTTTTTTCACTTTCCTTTCCTCTTCTTTCTTTTCCTTCCTTTTTCCTTTTTTTCTTTCGAATTCGGCTTAGGGGGGGGGGGGGGGGGGGGATTTTCTTTTCCCAGCGCCTGCATACGAGTCTATAAATACGATTTTTCAAAAAAGTGAGAGATAATTTACCTTAGTCCTTAAACTTAGCACAAATGATTTGCAAATTTTCAAGCAAATGGCAACCAACCATAGCGAACATTTATGTCGACAGTCCCTTAACTGCAGCATGCATTCGTATGAAATGACCAAGAAGTTTGACATACGACTCATATAGGTCACAGGGCATAGAGACATTACAGGAAATTGTAAAGCCTACACTCAAATTAATTCTACAGTAAAAGTTTTAGTAAGTGATTTTGTACTTAAATTTACTAATAAGTTACTAATTTTAGCATCTTCAAAGTATTAAAATTAGTATTTTTTACTGGTTTTGAAAAATATTAGTAAAAAATTTTAGTATTGGTTACAAATTCCTGCACTAGGTCCTTTTGGAATAAAATAGTAGTTCGTTAGTTAAATTTTTAGTATTGAATACCCACGTTTTTTTTTTTTGGGTGTATGAAATTGCAAGACTGGGAACTAACTTACAGGTTCCAACGGAATTGGAATGGGTTGGTATGCCTCTAGAAACTTGCAAGCTAAATCTACGGCTTTTTTACGCGACGAAGACTAATCAGATATGGTCACATGGATGGGCGTCTGAGACAACACAGTAGATTACGCCTTCTCTTAATTGAAACACACAAGTAAGCTGATAATAGATTTCGACGTTGGTTTTTGTAATATCCAGACTTTACTTTAAGGGAAAGCGCGCTGATCGGTTAAATGTACAGACAAATGACTTTTGTCGGAGTATCATGGATAAGGAAATGTTGGAAACTATAGAACATTTTATTTGTTTGATTTGTCGGTTGTCAAAATTTAATATCTTAAGATTTTTATAAGGAGATCAAATTAGTTTAACGGCAGGGACTTGTACAGAACCCCAATACCGTTCTGTGGTATGTCAACGGACCTTAAGTCTATGTGTGCTGACGGCGAGCCAAATGTAACATCCATATCACTAAAAGTTCATATCTATATATATAAAAATGGATGTGTGTATGTATGTGGGTATGTATGTATGTATGTTCCGTATGGACTCGAAAACGGCTGGACCGATCTTGATGAAATTTTCAGGGAATATTCAGAATAGCATGGGGAGTAACACTGTCCGGTCAGATTTTTGAATTTCTGCCTGTGGGCGGAGGGGCGTGGCAAAATCGAATTTTTACATTCCACCACTAATGACATCTATATATCAAAAACTGATAGACCGATTTTGATGAAGTTTAAACCAAAGATAGTACTAACCAAGTACTAACTATATGCCAAATTAGAGCGTGATCGGACAAATGGGCGTAAAATGCCATGCTTTTTTGCCTGTGGGCGGAGTGGTGGGCAAAATCGAATTTTTACATTGCACCAATATTGACATCTATATATAAAAAACGGATGGACCGATTTTGATGAATTTTAAACCGACGATAGTACTAACCAAGTACTAACTATGTGCCTAATTAGAGCGTGATCGGACAAATGGGCCTAAAACTCCATTCCCCTTTGTATTGAATTGAATGTTATTTTTGCGTGCTCCGCAATAACGCAAAAACTGTTGATTCAATTTTAATTAAATTTTCAGCACTGAAAGTGTTAACCGAGTGCGGAACTATAGGCCATGTTATACTACGATTGCAAAAAGTGGGCGTAAAATGCCACGCCACTTTTGTACTATACTGGACGTTGTCTGCCTGTTTCGCAATCACCTAAAAACAGCTGAACCGTTTCTATTGACATTTTACAGTGCTTACCAAGTGCATATGTAGGCCATATAAGATCGTTATTGGAAAAAGGGATCAAAATTGCAACGCCCTTTGTACTATACTGACCACGATTGAAACGTAAATTGTCACACCCTTTGTTTTATACTGAACGTTACATCTGCATGTATTGAAATCACGCAAAAACGGATAAGCCGAATCTGTCACTACTGATAGAACTAACCGAGCGGGAACTATAGGTCATATGTAGAGCACAATTCTGCAAAAGGGTATAAAATGTCACTCCCGTTTTTCATAAATAAAAAGTTTTTTCCTCCTCTTTCGCAATCACTCACACAAAAACGGCAAAACTTATGTCAATGAAATTTGCAGCACAGATAGTACTAATCAAGGATGCAGCATGGAACTTTAGACTATCACAATTCGATAAAAATTCGTTAAATGACACGCCCTTTTGTACTATACTTAACGTTATGTCTGCCTGTTTCGAAATCACGCAAAAACGGCAAAAACGGCTAAACCGATTTTGTTGAGATTTCTCTATAGATAGTGCTAACCGAGGGTGGAACCAAAGGTTACTAGCTGGACCCGGACCCGTGCTTTAATTTTGTCCGACACTATATTTAAATTAATATGCAATATAAAACAGTTTTATTCTTAGGGCCAGCAACGCGGACCGGGTATAGCTAGTAAAGAATATATTTGAGCTATTTTTCGCCAAGATGCAGGCTCTTGGTGAGCCCTCACCATTTGCAATCATCAACTTATACCCAGCGGTATCTAATCCGAAAACCCAACCACTCCGTATCGGGGGCTCTTGGATAAAAACCAAGTTAACTGCTTCTGTCGTCAGGCGCAGCAACAGTTCAACTGAGGCTGCCTTACAGTGATGGAGGTTTATTTGTAGGAACCGCAACATTTTGTTTTTTCCACCACCGTGTTATTGGCTTCATCCTCGGGTTCGAATAAGCCAGATGTGTGTTCCATCTGTTCTGAATCGGAGGCAACTAAACTCTCCGAATTCCTCACATCATGGGCCTCTTTGCCGACTTTGCCACTGGATTTGTGGCATTTTGACATTGACTCTTATCCAAATCGAATAATTTCGTCAGTCCTGGCTAAAAGCGGAAGTGATTCCTCACTTACAATAACCACTGCTTGACGACGAGCGTCCTCCATCTCACCCAATCTGGCAATTTGCCAACTCTGAGTTGGAAGGTCAGGATTGCAGACTGACCTCAGAATGACCTCAGTGTCACTTGTAGCCATCGGAATGCATGCGCTCTGGGTTGGGACGGAATTACATGTTTTCCACAACGTCCAGTTTGGCTCCAGGCCCACTCGGCTAATGAAAACCTTAAACATAGCTAATGATCCTTCGTTGCCAAAAGCAACGAGTTTTACTCGCCCTTGACACCAACCTGCGTCGACAGTAGGAGGGAGAAAATCAGACTTACTTTCAAGGATCCTAAAGTAGGTTTCATTTAATTTAGTTTCAACTTAACTCCACTTGTCCCTTGTTATACTACAATCCCCATTCTCCCTGTTGATCACAGCCCTAACGAAGCTACCTTTCACCACTTCACTTATAGCCTGAGTCCAGATGTTTTCAAACAAAGCCTTATCTGGTTGTGCCTGACCTTTGATGGCTTAAGTTTCTTTTTCATTTTGCCACCAATATTGTGCTGAGCACCCTTACCAGAATTAAGGCTGGACTTCAAGATCGCAAGCTTTTGACTAGTGCTGGGACCAGGTAGAGCCTCGAATTAAACCGGTATCATTTGTGTTCATATTTTCATTTTTCTTGATGTGGTAATGAAAGCAAATGGCGCCCAAGTAGGGGCCCTATCAATACAAGGAGAAGTATGTTCCAAATGTTTTCTTCCTTCAATCTATTTGGTGTTTTTAGAAAAGTTCACCTATCAGACTCCGGGCTCCTCAGAATAGATAAAACAAAATTTTCAAATTCCTCAACAAATTTTGATCATAGTGTAAAAGTCTTAAAAATAATAAACCTTAAAAAAATGTATCATAAACGACCTGAGTTATAATAAAAGTGAACAAAAAAAAAAAAAACAAAAAGAATCACCACTAGACAACAAATACTTTAGAAGATTCTTTGTATTGTTTCATTCAGTTTTTTTTTTTTTATTCTTCTTTTCTTGAGCTACTCAACCATAAATATCAAAATAACGCACCCTTTTTATTACATGATGCGTGTATGAGAGTGTGTGTGTTTCAATTTTTATAAAGGTGGCAGTAGTGGAAAAAGGTTAAGATGGGGTGTTGTGGCCCATAAACCAGTACAGAAAACAATAAGATTTTTTTTAGTTGTTTTTATTATTATTTTTTTTTTTTTTAAGAACGCAACAGCACTTCTGATGAGAAAATACTTATTTTATTAATAATAAATTGCTTACAATAAAGAAATACTACTCGTACTTTGTTTTATAGTACAGGTAAACTGTTTTCTTCGTTTTCTTAGGGAAACCAAAGCATACTTACTCAGCACTCAGAACTCAACTAATACAATTCAGGAACAAAAGGAAAATTTATCTATTGTTTGTATACTTATTTAGAAAATATCTTAAAAAATAAACTTATAGAGAATTGTTTGGAATGATCTTTAAAGAATTTTTTTTCCAAGAAAATTATTTTAATGAAATTAAGTTTTAAGTGTTGCTGAGAAAAAGTGTTCTTTAGAATTAAAAAGATATTGTAGGATTTTCTTATCAAAGTTTCCAAGAATCTACGTAGAATAATGTTTAAATTTGAATTATTTCAAAAAAAAAATCAATTTTATGGATGAAATTGCATTGAAAAATATGGGGAAGTTAAAGGTAAAAGCGTAAGAAGTTAAAAGCTATTAAATATTTCAACCCTTTTTCAAAATTTTCCAAATTTAACCTCCTGTAACTATCACGAATAAAGAGATATAATCCTTAAACCTTGCAACAATTATGGTTCAAGGCATTGTCTACACAATAGCATTTGTAGCATTCCTTAATTTAAACAAGTAAGAAAGTTATAGCCATATGATACCCTACACCAGTGTTTTCCGGAAATTGGATCCGAAGTCTAAACATGAACCGTTGGCACCTATCTTTTGTTAGATCTTTATTTAGTGTAGAAAACACACACAGATCAAATTTTAGTGGAATTGGTTTATTTTTTTCCCAATATACCGATTTAACTGAATATCGGTCGAAATTTTTATATGGGGGACTAAGTCCAAAAATGGTCCAAATGTATTCCGATGGGATTAGGATAAGAAACTACACGTTCAACACCTACAATTTTAATCAAATTTTGTAATTTTTATGAATTTTGAGTAAATTATGTGAATATCGGGAGGGTGGTTTTATGGGGACTACCAGAAGGACTGACCCGATTCCTTTGAAATTTGGTATGATAGTGTGTGCATTAAAAATTGTATTACCTGTGAAATTTCAAAACGATATCTATTTTCCAATTTCAATAGGATGCGTCCTTGGCCACAAGAAGCTTAATTAAGTTTCAAATTTCAAGTTAATTGATTGAAAACTGCGACCTGTATCGTGCTTAAACCGATAGATGGACAGATGGACGGAAGGACAGACATCGCTAAATCGACTCAAAAAGTAATTCTGAGTCGATCGGTATACTTAAAGGTGGGTCTAGGACCAATATTTTGGGTAGTTACAAACATCAGCACTAAGTCATTATACACTGTACCACAGCCCAGTTGGCAACGTCCTCGAGCCATCCTCAGTGGCGGAGCGGTGACATGTCAGAGTCACACCTGACATACACAAGACATCTCTATGTACTGGCTTGAGGACAGTTTCATACAAATTTTTAAAATGTCCTCACTCAAAGTAAGCAGTGGTCAGGGCCGACCTTCTGGGGACATGTCACCTAAGACTTCTTTGGAGAAATGTCTGCCATGCAAAAATACAAAAAATTTTCGTATTTCCTTTAGTTTTTACTTTTATCCATTTTCCTTTATAAATTATCTTTCTTATATTTAGAAAAAACTTTTCGCATTTTTTTAGTCCCAACTGGATTTGAACCTGGAACCTCCAGTTTATAAGTCCCACACCTAACCACTTGTTCCAAACTTTATTTTTAAAATTGTTTGTCTATTTAATACTTTTATTCTACTTGTTAGATTTTGATTTTATTTTAATTAAATCGATAATATTGCCATCTTTTTCTTGGAAATTGAAGAGTTGCCCAGATTTAAAATTCTAATTTAATATACTGCTATTCTGAAGACATTTCCTTTTGGACGTCTTAGAGGAATTGTCCACACTCTTAAAGCAAACATTCAGTGCTGACAATGTTAGGACATGTCATCAAGGATTACCTATGATTTGTCAGAACCTGAAGACATTTCCTCAAGGAATCACTGTGGAAATTTCTTCAGTGACACATTTTCCAACTGGGAGAGTGCTGTAGGGTAAGTTTCAAAAGATATTGCCAATTTTTCAAATTTTCATCATTTTAAAAAGTGGTTTTACTTAAGTTAAAGTATCTCCAACATAAATTGATAGATTTCATTGGTTTTGGTTTTAAATTAAAGGTTATTTAATGATCAATCAACCCTACATACAACATTTTATCGCCTTAGCAGCTATTAATACACCCAAAAAAAAACGTGGGTATTCACTACTAAAAATTTAACTAATTTTAGTCCAAAAGGACCTAGTGCAGAAATTGGTAACCAATACTAAAATTTTTAACTAATATTAGTCAAAATCAGTAAAAATTACTAATGTTAGCACTTTGAAGATACTAAAATTAGTAACCAATTAGTAGATTTTGGTACAATATCACTTACTAAACCTTTTACTGTAGAATTATTTTGAGTGTAGATATATCGACAATTTTGCTTCAATTTCACAGAAATTTTGAAAAAAAGTCAATTAAAAAACAAGAAGAAAAGTTAATTTCGACTTTGCCGAATCTATGAATACAATACACAATGCCCTTTTTAAAGAATAGTTAATTTTCTAACGTGAAAAAAAAATTAACAATTTAGCTTAGAAATATTTTATTTTGAGTAAAAAAAACTTTTTTTTTGACATTTTTGTAAAAAAAATTTAAAATTACTATATTTTTTTAGTGTAAAATTTTTTTCGAGTGTAAATTATTTTAGTGTAAAAATATTTTTGAGTGACAAAAATGCTTTTTGAAGTAATTTTGTGGCTGAAATTCACGTTTGAACCACAGAATCAATTTGGCTGAAATTCAATACAAATCAGGACAGGGGCATGACAAATATATATGCCAAGCTTCACACTGAAAGAATTTTGTTCATTACGGATATGAAAACGTACATTGATTCTATGAAAAAAATCATTAGAAGTGAGCCAATGATGCCCTTCATAGAATCTATGAAACAAATTCATAGAAACCAGATACCTATGAAGAAGTTCATAGGCTATGGAAAAAAAAATTTATTGTTCAAATCTATTTTTATTTATTTTATTATTTAATTTTTATTTACTTTATTATTTTATTTTTATTTATATACAATATTCTATTTTTAAAATTTTTTTTATTTTTAACTTATCCCCACCGAGATTCGAACACAATACCAGTTGTTTGTGAAGCTAAGTCTCTAACCACTGAGCTAAAGTAAATAAACAAGTTATAACACTTAAAATCCATTTTCTGCTTTAAAATAGTATGTTCTGCCACAATGCTCTGCCAAAATCTGTGTGTATGTTTGTAGAAAACAAAATGTTTGTGTATTTGCAGAAAAAAAATAACGAACATTACAAAACTAAGTGTTAGTCGGCGAGGTTTTTCTCCTTTGGTGGCGCTGATAGCTAAGGCGTCGATTATAAATTTCCCAGCCGGTAGGTCTTGGGTTCGAACCCCGCCAGGGCAGCAATATTTTTTTTTACGTTTTTATGTTTTTTTTATATTTTTTATATTTTTTTAATATATTTATTCAAATTATTTAATTATTGTAACATTATTTTAATTTTTAAAAAATTATTAATAACATTTTTTTTCTATGAATTTTTTCTATGAATCTTACAAAATCTATGAATAAAATTCTATGAAATATTTCACAATACTAATGAATATTCATTCAGCCAATGAATTGTTTCAAAGATTCTATGAATTTGGTTTTATGAAATATGTTCATAGATATTATGAACAATAATTCTTTCAGTGCAGCATCCTTAGAATTGCCTTTCAAAAGAAAACGTGTGTTTTATCTCGGAAAGTCACGAAAAACCCTTGCGAAATTCAGTCTTTTGTTCATAACTTTTGAACCACTGAACCGATTTCGCTGGATTGCAATAACAACCTGACCAGGTAAATGCTCAACATATATGCCAAACTTTAGGAGCTTCCGTATAGTCTTCAAAGGTTAGCGTGTTTTTAACAGACAGACAGACGGACGGACATCGCTAGATCGCCTTAAAATCGATTGAGGATCATGAATACTTCATGGGGCCTAGACCAATATTTCGAGGTGTTACAAACGTAATGACAAACTTATATATACCCTATATCACTAGAGTGGATGATATAAAAAAAAATTATGATGAAAAAAAATTTCGTGAAAAATATATTTCCATTTTCGTGCAAAAAATTTTGGATGAAAAAAAAATATTTTTTTTTATGAGAAAAAAATGTTTTGAAAAAAAAATTGTTTGATAAAAAACAATTTTGATTAATTTTTATTAAAAAATATTCATTACTTGTACACTCAAAATCATAACTCTGTAAAATACTCTGTAAAATGACTGTAATCTAAATTTAACAGATATTTGACAGAGTTTTCTGTCAAAATTCAGATTTAAAGAAAATACTTTGTATTTTGTTGTGACAAAAAACAAAGTTTTATCTGTTATATTACTTTTTACTTTGTAAACTTTTTTTTACAGATAATTAACAGAGTTTTCTGCTAAAATAAAGATGTAAGCAAAATACTTTGTATTTCTTTTGTAACCAAAAAACTAAGCTTTATCTGTATTTTTAATCTTAATTTCATAGTTACAAAATGAGTTTTCTGTAAAAATTCTGTTTTGAGTAAATTTTTTTTGTTACCAAACACCAAAATTTTATTTGCATTTTTTTTTGAGAAAAAAAATTAAAAAGTACCAAAAAAAAAGTTTTTCAAAGAATAAGAAAAAAAAATCTTTTCAGAAAATTTATAAAAATTTTTATTTAACCATTATTTTATTAGAAACATTGTAAATTAACAGTTTTTTTTGTCAAAATCATTTTACATAGTTTTATAGTAAAATTACATAGTTATCTCTGTCAAAAGGCACTCATATTTAACCAATATTTTACTATAAGCATTGTAAATTATCAAATTTTTTGTCAAAATCATTTTACAGAGTTTTATAGTAAAATTTCCAAAAAAAAGTTGCTAGCTGGAAATGTATGGTGTACTAGGGGTGGGATCAGTGGCGTATACAGGGGGGGGGCCCGGGGGCCCGGGCCCCCCCCGAAATGATTTCACAAATTTCAGGATTTGGTATCACATAACAAGTACAACATTAAAAAACTTCTTAAAAAAAATCGAAAAACATTAAGAAAATTTTTGAAGAAAAATGTTTTGAAACTAAAAATTTATCTGTCAAAAAAATCTTAAAATTTTTACTTAGAATTTGAAACTTTTCAACTTAAGATTCTAATCAAAAAATATCTTAGAATCTGGAGTTTTATGTACACAAAAAATGGACTTAATTGTAAGTAAAATGAAGTCAAATCTTACAATGCGACTTTGTCTTTTCGAAAAATGTCTCAAAACGAGACTATTTCTTAAAAAAAATATCTCAGCATCTTACACTTTTTTAAAACAAATGTCTCAGAATCTTAAACTTTCCATATGAAAAATGTCTGAGAATCAATGACTTTTTCTATAGGAATATGGTTGGCTCTTTTTTCAGAATCTAAGACTTTTTCTGTACGAAAAATGTCTCAGAATCCGAGACTTTTTCTATAAAAAATTCTCAGAATCTGAGGCTTTTCTATATGAAAAATGTTTCAGAATCTGAGACCTTTCTATAGGCATAATGTCTCTGAATCTGAAAAATGTCTCCAATTCTTAGATTTTTTCTATAAAAAAATTCTTAGAATCTGAGGCTTTTCTATATGAAAAATATTTTAGAATCTGAGCACTTTCTAAAGGAATAATTTCTCTGAATTTTTTTACAATCTAGGAAAATATCTTATACTTTTTTTACGAAAAATGTCTCAGAATCAACGAATTTTTCTTAAGGAAAATTATCTCAAAACCTAAGATTTTGTGTATAGAAAAAATATCTCAGAGACACAAGCTGAGACTTTTTGTATAGAAAAATGCTCAAAATCTGAGTCTTTTTCTATTGTAAAAATATCTTTTTCTATAAGAATAATGTCTCAGAATCTGAGTATTATTGTATGGGAAAAATATTTCAGAATCTGAGACTTTTTCTTTAGGAAAAATGTCTCAGAATCTGAGGCTTTTTCTATATGAAAAATTTTTCAGAATCTGACAGTTTCCTATAGGCAAAATGTCTCAGTATCTACGACTTGTTCTATAGGAAAATGTCTAAGAATTTGGGACTTTTTCTATAGGCAAAGTGTTTATGCATCTGAGACTTTTTCGATAGAAAAAATGTCTCAGAATCTAAGAAATTTTCTGTAGAAAAAATGTCTGAGAATCTGAGATATTTTCTATAGGAAAAATGTCGAAGAATCTGAGACTTTTTCTATAGAAAGAAATGTCTCAGAATTTAGGACTTTTTCTATAGGAAAAATGTCTAAGAATCTGTGACTTTTTCCATAGGAAAAATGTATACGAATTTTAGACTTTTTCTATAGGAAAATGTTCTCAGAATCCGAGAAGTTTTCTTTCGGAAAAAGGTTTTAGAATCTAGGACTTTTTTATACTGTTTTCTTTTTAAAAAGGTCTCAGAATATTAATTATTTTTCTTATAGAAAAAGCGAAGATTTTCTCAGAATCTAAAACTTTTTTTTTGTAGAATGTTTCAGAATCTGGGAAAATGTGCTAGACTAGAAATACCTCAGATTCTGAGAAAAAGAATTTTATGAATATGTTTATAGAATCATTTTCTAACATGACTTTTTCCCGAGAACGTTTTCCATTGGAAATATGATTTAGAGTCTTTGACTTTTTCTATAACAAAAACTGTCTTAACTGGAAATTGTCATAGAATCTTAGACTTTTCTTTGAAAAAAAAAGTTCAGATTCTCATAATATTCTTTGTAAAAACGTATCAGATACAATTCACACTTTAAAAAAAGGCTTAAGTCTCTCAAAAAATTTTAAAATATAAAAAAATTTAAATTTTTTTCCTTCCAACAGTTTTAAACTTACACAAAAATGAAGAATCTGTTGTGTTACATTCAGTTCAAGGAAACGATCGAAAAAAATTCTTAAACATGTGCTGTTATGTAAATTTTTTGTAAAAAAAAATTTTTTAAAAAATGTTGGGCCCCCACCGAAATAAAATCCTGGATACGCCCCTGGGTGGGATAGTGCACGAGTTTTCGATTTCGACACGCTAGAACCGCTTATTTTGTGAGGTTCGTAAAAAAAATGCATGGGCCAAAAAATGGGGCAGATCGGATAGGATCTCCAATCCCTAAGGGGGGTCCCATACAAAGGTTCAATTTAAAAAAAAATCTTGCTCCTACCTCTCTAGCTGTCCTAGAAGTCACCCTAGAGGAATCAAATGTATGACCGACCCCCAATATTTTTTCAACCCCAACATTTTCTTAGAACATACCTACCCCCTATCTTCAATTCTTAGGGTGGTCCCCATGCATTTTTTTTTATTTTTTCTTAAATTGTCATATTAAATCAGCTCCTACCGGTCCAATGGTGCCTCCTAGAGGGGTCATTATCAAGACCAACCCCCATTAATTTTTAGCCCCAACACTTCTTCTGAACATACCAATTCCATATCTCCAATTCCTAAGGGGTCTCCCACACAAAACGACATTTTTGTAAATCTTGCTCCCACCGCTCTAACTATCGCAGGGGTGACCCTAGAGAAGTTATATGTGTGACCGACCCCCAATATTTTTTCAGCCCCAACATTTTCCCCAAACAAACCTACCCTCTATTTTTAAGCCTTAAGGGTGTCCCCATACAATTTTTTTTTTTTGTAATTTTTTTTTATAAAATTTGCGCCTACCGCTCCCACTGTGCCTTTTAGGGACGGGAAATGCAGACTGACCCCCATTAATTTTTGCCCCTACATTTTTTCTGAACATACCTACGCCGTATTTACACTTTGTAGGGGTGCTCCCCTGGGGAAAACTAAGTGTTTGAAACCAAATTCGGCAAAACGTCTGGACCAGGAGTGCTAATGTTTGCGCGTTTTAAAGAGCAGTGGGAAAATATAAAAGACAAACCGTACAGTCTTGGTGGAATGAAGTGGCAGGCAACATACCAGCTCAAGTCCAAACTGACATCAGGTTGTTTTGTTGGGCTCAAATAAAAGAAAAGCAACCCAGAAACGACTACAAGGAGTTTCTTGAAATTGTTTTATTATACCTTGGCGAAAATATTCCTAATAAGCATTTTAGCCCACCAGGACCCATCAGTCATGCTCGATGGATGGCAAAAGGCATATATTGCCTAAAAATGTTTTTGTTCCGAAAATATATCGGTTTGGCCAAAAAAGAATTAAATGCATTTCTTGATGTGACAGTTTTCATCATAACAATTTACGTAAAAGCTTGGTTTAGCGCTACCAAAGCAATAGAAGCTCCAAATAATGATTTGAATTTTTTGAAAGCGATTGCCAATTATGCTTCGATTGATAAGATTCTGTAGCAACGATTGGTCAAGAGATTCTGTGGACATCTCTGGTATCTCAGTGGCGAAGATGTTGCTCTCGCACTATTTGATCCGAATATCTCTTGTGAAATAAAACGAAAAATGTCGAATGCAATTCGTATATTTGAAGAAGATAAAGAGGAATTGGAGGAAGAGTTATCTGACGATTAGATGGACGAATCGTCTAACGAAGACAGCGAGGAAGAAGAAGACGATGATATCGGGGAAGAAGATGCCTCAGAGGATAGCGGCGACAGTAGCATCAAGGATTGTAATCCTCCAGTACATGTTGTTGGATTCGAAGGTGTGAAAAGAATTAACATGGCATCGAAACAAGTGAATCAAGAACTCATGAAAACTGATTTAAGCCACTACGTCACACCTGAGACTCCAAAATTTTTTGCACGCTTTGGAATAACAACCATTTCATTGCTTTCGATCCAAATACTTGGGAAAATCGTCAGGCCTACCAGCGAGCGCTGCAAATATTACGTAAATTATATGTTGTCAACGACGCTGCCGAAAGAGGCGTAAAATTAATAGAAGACTATAACAACGTGTTGTGCCGTAACGAGGAGGAAAAAATTGTTTTGCTTCAGGTCGTGGCCGAAAATCGGAAACAATATCCATCACACGATAAAAATAAATTAATTTGTTTTATAGTTATATTATTTATAATTTTTTATTATTTTCAAGTTAAAAAAAAATTTTTTTACGCTTAACAAAAGTTACTATTAAATTACAAATTAAAGATCTCAGATTTCTCGATAAAATAAATAAAAAAATTGTGGGGTAACACCTTGAAGATAGAGGGTAGGTATGTTTGAAGAAAATGTTTTGGCTAAAAAAATATATGGGCAGGTCATACATTTGACTTCTCTACATACATTACTAATTTAGTTTTCCCCAGGGGAGCACCCCTACAAAGTGGAAATACGGCGTAGGTATGTTCAGAAAAAATGTAGGGGGCAAAAATTAATGGGGGTCAGTCTGCATTTACCGTTCCTAAAAGGCAGAATGGGAGCGGTAGGCGCAGATTTTATAAAAAAAAATTAAAAATAAAAAAAATGTGTGGGGACACCCTTAAGGCTTTAAAATAGAGGGTAGGTTTGTTTGGGGAAAATGTTGGGGCTGAAAAAATATTGGGGGTCGGTCACACATTTAACTTCTCTAGGGTCACCCCTGCGATAGTTAGAGCGGTGAGAGCAAGTTTCACAAAAATGTCATTTTGTTTGGGAGACCCCTTAGGAATTGGAGATATGGAATTGGTATGTTCAGAAGAAGTGTTGGGGGCTAAAAATTAATGGGGGTTGGTCTTGATAATTATCCCTCTAGGAGGCACCATTGGACCGGTAGGAGCTGATTTAATATGACAATTTAAGAAGAAATAAAAAAAATGTATGGGGACCACCCTAAGGATTGAAGATAGGGGGTAGGTATGTTCTAATAAAATGTTGTTGTTGAAAAAATATTGGGGGTCGGTCATACATTTGATTCCTCTAGGGTGACTTCTAGGACAGCTAGAGCGGTAGGAGCAAGATTTTTTAAAAATTGAACCTTTGTATGGGACCCTTCTTAGGGATTGGAGATAGGGCTTAGGTATGTTTGGCAAAAGTGTTCAGGGGGAAAAAATAATGGGGGCCGGTCTCACATTTGACCACTCTAGGAGCAAAACCAGGGGAGTTTTGGGGCTTTTTGTGGATTTTTTCCCCTCTACGCCCAACTTTGACCCCGATGAGCGACCCCTAGATCCTATCCGACCTCCCCCATTTTTTGGCTCACACACTTCTTTTACCAACCTCACAAAATGAGCGGTTCTAGCGCTTCCAAATATTGCTGCTTAAAATCTCACACAACACTATCCCACCATTAATGGTGTACTCTGTTAAATTAGCGGAGTTTTTCTGTAATTTAACAGAGTTATTATTTTGAATGTAGTATAGGATCTTTTTATTTGCTAAATAGTCTTGACAATCAAATCTGACAAATTCCGAAACACGTATTGGGTAAGTCCTGCAAAAATTACCAACATAAATAGATTTAAAACAGAAAAATTAATTTTCTTGCAAATTATACTATGAAAATATCATGATTTTAATTGTTCGGCAAAGCTGATCATAGCTTTTTTATTTGTTTTTAATGGTTTTGATTATCCTTTTTTTTAACTAATTATACATCTAACATATTATGTTGCTGAAATACAATAAACATAAAACCAATGACAATTTTTTTCATAATCAGCACAAAAAAAGTATTTAACATAAATTAAACTTTGATGATTTGATAGAATAAATTCAAAATACTGAATTATAATAAAATGTTTGCCTTATTAAAATATCAAATTTTTTGCATACAAACCAAAATTTGTATATTAATTTTTATCATGAATATTTTATAAATTAAATGAAAATAATTTAATTATAAACAAAATAGATAATAACGAGAAAAAAGCGCATAATGCAAACATATGAATTAATTAAACAATTTTTGTTTTAAAAATGTCATTGGAGTGTCCCGAAAGTAGAATACTTTGTTGAAAATACAAAAGAAATGAATTAAAAAAAAATAATATTTTCCCAATTATCAGCAACGCTTCACACTATTTTCGGAACACGGTATTGTACAAATGAAATAAAAAAAAAAACATTTTGAAAAAAAAACTAAACATTGTCAATTAATCTTCTATGCAATAAAAAAAATGGTTCCATGTTTTTTTGAAATGTTACAAATGTTATTTAACCAAAAAAATAACAAAAAAAAACTTGCACAAGTCATCATTACCCTGCTAAAAATTGATTAATACAATAACAATTGCGGGGTCAACTCCAATGAGCATCATTAGTCTTTTTTTATTGAAGCAGAAAGTTGAAGGGGGTTTTAGAGTTAAACAAAAAAAAAAAAAAAAATACTCAACAAGTTTAGCAGATTTTTTGTGAACTCAAAAAAATTGTTTTGTATCTTAAACAAAAACGTATATTAATCTTTTTTATTTGTGGTCATCAGAAAAAAATGGTTGTAAACCATATACAAGCAGAACAAAATCAATGGGGTTTTAGGATAAAAAAATCACATTTTTTATTTGTAAAAACTTGAAAGAGAAATGGGTTAGTGGAACAGCAGATAGCTTCTCTATAATTATTTAATAGTGCACAGTAGGCTGGAGCGACATTATTTTGTTTATAATCTTCAACAACAGTGTAGGGATATACTCACTTTAATATTCCAAATCTAAAAAATTTTAAATTCAAAGAATTTTTCATACGAAAAAAAAAACATTTTTATCTTAAGCAAAATTCTCAGATTTTCAAAAAATCTGTAGAAAAATTCTCAGAATCTATTATTTTATTTTTGAAAAAAATATCTCCGATTTTAGTAAAATCGGAAAAAAAAGTTTTTTATTTTGTTATATGGGAGAAAATATCTCAAGTGAACACACTTTTAAAACCGATGTCATCCGATAGCGCTCAAAATTGCATAAATATGAGATCTATTGGGTAGAAGTTGCCACACCACGAGATCACCATTTCATTTTTACCCCCAACATTTCTTTCCTACATACCTACACCCTATCTCCACTCCTTAAGGGGGCTTCCATACAAAATGAAATTTTTATAAAATCTGCTCCCACCGCTTTAACTGTCATAAGGGCTCCCTTAATGGGGTCAAATATATGACCGACCCCCAATATTTTTCAACCCAAACATTTTCTTAAATCAGATCTACACTCAAAATAATAACTCTGTTAAATTTCAGAAAAACTCTGGTAATTAACCATACTTTTCCAGCTAACAACATTTCTTGGTAATTTTACTAAAATACTCTGTAAAATGATTTGGACAGAAAAAAACTGTTAATTTACAGAGTTTTTAGTAAAATATTGCTTAAATAAACCAGCATTTGGTGAAGAAAACTATGTAATTTTACATACATTTGTAAAATGCATTTGATGCAAAAAAAATTTACAGAAAAAACTCTGTAAATTTACAGAGTTTATTTAAATGCATGATATTTTGTAAAATTTTTATAAGATTTCTGAAAAGATTTTTTTTATAACTTTTTTTGCTACTTTTTCAACTTTTTCTTAAAAAAATAAATATACAGATAAAATATTGATGTTTGTTAACAAAAACAAAAACTACTCAAAACAAAAAGCATTTTTGTTATAAAAAAATACGAAGTATTTTGCTTAAATCTGTATTTTAGCAGAAAACTCAGTAAATTATCTGTAAAATTAAGATTATTAAGTAAAAAGTAATATAACAGAGGAAAATTTGTTTTTTTGTCACAACACAATACAAAGTATTTTCTTTAAATCTGTATTTTAACAGAAAACTCTGTCAAATATCTGTTGAATTGAGATTACAGTCATTTTACAGAGTTATTTTTTTGAGTATACTCTTTATCTTCAACCCTTTAGGCGATCCCCATGCAATTTTATATTATTTTTTATTAATTTGTTTTATTAAAACAGCTCCTACAGCTCCAATATTGCCTTCGAGAGGGGTGAAGTTCAAGACCAACCCCCATCTATTTTTATCCCCAAAATATTTTCTTCAAATATACCTTTTCATTGTTCAACAACATTTTTTTATTTTCAGACACAACATTATGAAATTTGGCATTTTAATTGTTTCTTTAAAAAAATTTTTTTGATTTGTTAAAATAAATCCCCCGATTCCCAATTTATTCGTCAAAATTTCCAAAAATTTGATTTCTTGCAGTTTGTGCTGACGTAATTTTTATAGATAAACAGGTTTCAGCCCACTAGTGGACGACATAGGTCTTATAGGAAAAAACATAAGCTTTCTTTTGTGTCCAAAAAAAAATATAAAAAAGTGTTTGATTTTTTCTGTAAGTACAGATCGAGCACGGGCTCTAATTTTATTTGTTATAAGGGTTCAAGTTGAAACAAGTAAGAAAGCTATATTCGGCAGTGCCGAATCTTTAAATACCCTCCACCAATGTGATGATTTAAAAAACAAAAAAGTTTGTTTTATTTATACCTCAGGAAATAAAAAAGTACCAAAAAGTTTACTTTCGGTACCTTTAATAAAAGGTACTTTTTATAGAAGGTACTTTTTATAAAAGGTACTTTTTATAGAAGGTACTTTTTATAAAAGGTACTTTTTATAAAAGGTACTTTTTATAAAAGGTACTTTTTATAAAAGGTACTTTTTATAAAAGGTACTTTTTATAAAAGGTACTTTTTATAAAAGGTACTTTTTATAAAAGGTACTTTTTATAAAAGGTACTTTTTATAAAAGGTACTTTTTATAAAAGGTACTTTTTATAAAAGGTACTTTTTATAAAAGGTACTTTTTATAAAAGGTACTTTTTATAAAAGGTACTTTTTATAAAAGGTACTTTTTATAAAAGGTACTTTTTATAAAAGGTACTTTTTATAAAAGGTACTTTTTATAAAAGGTACTTTTTATAAAAGGTACTTTTTATAAAAGGTACTTTTTATAAAAGGTACTTTTTATAAAAGGTACTTTTTATAAAAGGTACTTTTTATAAAAGGTACTTTTTATAAAAGGTACTTTTTATAAAAGGTACTTTTTATAAAAGGTACTTTTTATAAAAGGTACTTTTTATAAAAGGTACTTTTTATAAAAGGTACTTTTTATAAAAGGTACCTTTTATAAAATGTACTTTTTATAAAAGGTACTTTTTATAAAAGGTACTTTTCATAAAAGGTACTTTTTATAAAAGGTACTTTTTATAAAAGGTACTTTTTATAAAAGGTACTTTTTATAAAGGAACCTTTTATAAAAGGTACTTTTTATAAAAGGTACTTTTTGAAAACGGTACAGAATTTTCGGAAAGTACTTGTTCCAGAATGTTTTATTTCCCTAAAGGATCCTACATTCAAAATTTCAAGTTTGAATAAAATTTCAGTAAATAAAAAAAAGTACCAAAAGTACTTTTTTACCCATTTTACCTCAGTAGAATCAACATTGGCAAAACCCGAGCCTTTGTGAATCTTTTTTCCGGAAGGTGAACAGACATTGCAAATTTCCATTTTCTAGTACCATTATTTAAGGAAATATAAAATGTAACAAAAGTACATATTTTTACCCTTTTTACCCTATTAGAAAAATCATTGGCAAAAATCCAGCCTTAGGGGATCTTTATTCCGGGAGGTGAACATACAGTCCAAATTTCAAGTCTATGTGACAATTTTTTAAGGAAATATAAAAGGTGCCAAAAGTACAGATTTTTTCCCTTTTGACCCCCTTAGAATTAACATTGGCAAAAATCCAGCCTTAATGGATCTATATTTCGGGAGGTGAACATACAGTCCAAATTTCAAGTTTCTATGATCATTATATCAGAAGATTTAAAAAGTACCAAAAGTACAGTTTTTTTACCATTTTTACCCCCTTACCATTGGCTAAACTCCAGCCATAGTGGATCTATATTGCGGGAGGGTAACATACAGTCCAAATTTCAAGTCTCTATGACCATTATATCGGGAGATATAAAAAGTACCAAAAGTACAGTTTTTTACCCTTTTTACCCCCTTAGAATCAACATTTGCAAAAATCCAGCCTTAGTGGATCTTTATTCCGGAAGGTCAAACTACGGTCCAAATTTCAAGTCTCTAACTTCAGCGGTATGGGCTGGGCGATGATGAATGAGTATGTCAGTCAGTCATATTACTCTTTCATATATATAAATTTTCCGGATTTGGGCGATTTTTGCCATAAAGTTTATTTCTGTCTTTTATTATTTAACAAAATTTATTTTTTTAAATGAATATATTTTTTTTTTTAAGAAATCTGAACAAAATTGAATTTTGGCGATATTTTACATCCGATTTGGCGACAAAGCCAAAAAAAAGTCTGGCAACCCCGTTAATATGACGAAGCAAAAAATGGACACACACACACACACACACACATGCTATATAAAAATAACTATTAATTTTTATATTATTACTTAACGAACTTTTTTTAATTAAATTTAGATTTTGTTTTACATATTTTAAAGCTTTTTTGTAAAGATTTTTTTCCTTGTTCTCATTTTTTTTTTTTATTTCCGTTTTCTTTCTTATGTATCTATCACACAAAATATGAGTTAATTTAGGGTTATGTTGAAAAAAACGATGTGTTTTTTAGTAAATTGCTCATAACTTTTAAAATACTTAACCGATTTAAAAAAAAAATACATCAGTTTTTGCCTGGGAAAATTACGCAACTTTTGGTACCCCAAGCGTTTAAATCGGTTTCGGAGTATTGCCAAAAACGTGATTTCAACAGACAGACAGACAGACAGACGGACGGACAGACAGACAGACAGACAGACAGACAGACGGACATCGCTAGATCGACTTAAAATCGATCAAGGATCATGAATATATATACTTTATGGGGTCCTAAACCAATATTTCAATGTGTTACATACGGAATGACAAACTTATATATACCCTCTATCACCAGAGTGGAGGGTATAAAAATGCAGAAGAAAAATTGAATTTCTAAAAATTATAGACATTTCTGGTATTTCATATACCGGTTTCAAACACCCCAGTTAGTGTCATCATCACTAGGATTTTAAATGTCGGTTTGTCTTGTTAATGAAAACTGTTTTTTATATGTGTGAATATTTATAGTTTCTACAGAATAAATTTTGACAGTTTCCAACACTAGAATTCTATTTCTAGCAATCTCAACCTCACCTCATACTTTCTTTCAACTTTTTTGTCTCTTACATTATTTCGCAAGGGTTACCAACATGATCTGGAATTGCAGACACAAATGAAGGAATCTGCATTTTCTGTTTCGAAGACGTGCCTAATGGCGACATATTTTGTCAGTAATTTTATTTGATTTTTTCTGTAAGTACAGATCGAGCACGGACTCTAATTATATTTGTTATAATGGTTCAAGTTGAAAAAATGCAGAAGAAAAATTGAATTTCTAAAAATTATTGACATTTCTGGTATTTCCCATACCGGTTTTAAACACCCCAGTTAGTGTCATCATCAGTAGGATGTTTTTTGTTAATAAAAGTCAAAAATAATTTAGATTTAAAAAAAATCGGTCAAATTTTGAAGTCTTTAAATTTTCTTATTTTTTTTTCAAGATTGAAAAGATTGAAAAAAGTCAGTCAAAAACGTTTTGAGCAAAACTTTCTGAGTGCAATAGCTAAAAAGTTATATGGATCTGAAATAGGGGCATGTTGACTAAAATGTAAAAATTCGACACCCTTTAACTCAGCGAGTTTTTCAGCGATCTCGTTAAGAATTGGTAGCTACTACCCAATAGATCTCATATTTCTGCAAGTTTGTGCATGATCGGATGACATTGGTTTGAAAAGTGTGTTCACTTGAGATATTTTCTCCATATATAAATTCTTAAATTCGAAACATATTTCCCCAAGAAAAAATGTTCAGATTCTGAGACAAACATCAGAAAATTTTGTGAATTATTAAATATTTTTAGACTTTAAAGTTAATTTATCCTTTCTTCTCTTTTTCTCCTTTTCCCTTGTTCTTTTCCTGTCTTGTTTTTCTTCTCCTACTTTCTCATTTTTCCCCCTCTTCCTTTTTTACCTCCTGTTTTTTCCTTTTTATACCCTTCTTTGTCAGTCCTTGTTTAATGCATCGAAATATCGGTCTAGAACCCCATATTAGACCATGGGGAAGAGAAAGGGTCCCCCAAACGACCCCCTCCAAAAAACGCCCCTTCCATTTATTTTTTGATAAGTTTTTTATGTGTTGGACGGTATAAAAAAAACGCTAACACTTTCACTTGACTGAAATCGGTTTCAGGGGGGAAATCTCTGGAATTTCATGAATCCGTATTGCCTCTTTTATGTGATATTTTGTATTTTTGTTAAACAAAACATTTTTTAATTCGAAAACAAAGGGATTACAAAATTAAATTTTTTCAATCAATACCCCATCTGGGCGTGGGAATAAAAAATCGAATGTTAGTAATCTATATATATAATTTCCCTATTTGTGTGTTCCTCTTTTTTTGTCTATCCAGAGCTTTTTGAAGCCCACTGATGAGCTACAAAGCTGAAAATTGGCATGCTTATAGTAAAACACCTGGGGCAGATCCTAACGTAGCCGGATTTTCGATTTTTTGCCTGTGGGCGGAGAAATAAGCGGGAAAGTGGGCGTGGCAAAATGCAATTTTTCGACGTTTTTGCTTAATTTAAAGCCCCCAAATGACTTAGGAATCTGAAAATTTCCTAGAATATAGTCCTAACGATGCCGCATATCGCCAAGTAGTCGGAATTAAAATTTTCGCAATGTGGGCGGAGAATTGAGGGGAAAAGTGGAGTGGCAAAATTTAGATTTTTTTAACATTTTTACTTCTTTTGAAGCCCCTAAATGGCTTAGGAAGCTGAAAATTTCCTAGAATATAGTCCTAACGATGGCGCATATCCACAAGTAGTCGGATTCAAAATTTTCGTAATGTAGGCGGAGAATTGAGGGAAAAGTGGCGTGGGAAAATTGGAATTTTTTTAAAATGTTTACTTCTTTTGAAGCCCTAAATGACTTAGGAAGCGGAAAATTGCATAGCATTTAGTTCTAACAATGAAGCATATCCTGAAGTAATTGGATTTAAATTTTTTAAACTGTGGAAGGAGAATTAAGAGAAAAATGAGGCGTGGCAAAATTGTGTTTTTTAATATTTAATTTGAAGACCCCAAATAATATATGAAGATGAAAATTGGCATTTTTGCTTATTTTAAAGTCCTCTAATGACTTAGGAAGCTGAAAATTTTCTAGCGTATAGTCCTATCGATGAAGCATATCCTGATGTAGTCAAATTTAAAATTTTTGGACTGTGGGCGGAGAATTGAAAGGAAAATGGGGAGTGACAAAATTGAGATTTTTAGCATTTTAACTTCTTTTGAAGCCCCCAAAGGAAGCGGAAAATGCACAGAATTGGCATGTATATAGAAGGTTTCATGTGGAAGATCAACACGAGCCTCGATTTTTGATATCCAGTGTATGGGTGGAGAATAAGAAAGGCAAAGGGCGTGGTAAATTTATTTTCATCTATTTTCTGAATATATATTTTATTTTTTTGTGCTTCTCTTATTTTTTGTGTATCCAGCGCCTTTTGAATCTCATTGATAGACTTAAAAGCTTAAAATTGGCATGTATATAATAAAACACCAGGGAAAGATTCTTACGAAGTCGGATTTTTTGCCTGTGGGCGGCGAATTACGAGAAAAAGGGGACTTGGCAAAATTATTATTTTTTAACATTTAAGAGTATTTTTAAGCTCAGCCCCAATAAATACGGAAGCTGAAAATCCCTAACATGTAGTCCTTACTATGAAGTATATTCTAAAGTAGTCCGATTTAACATTTTTGGAATGTGGATGGAGAGTTGAGAGGAAAAAGGGGCAAGGCAATATTGTGTTTTATTTTTTTATTTGACTAACTTTAAAGCCCTAATGACCTACGCAGCCGAAAATTGCAAGCATATTGTCCTGACACTGGAGCATATCCTTAAGTAGTCAGACTTAAAATTTTTGGACTGTGGACGGAGAATTGAGAGGGAAAAGGGGCGTGGATACGAGTATAGTACTAACGATGGAGCTTATCATAAAGTAGTCAGATTTAAAAATTTTGGAATACACAGAAAAACAGTTTAATTGTGCCAGCCGAATTAAGAGCCAACGGCATGGTTTAATTACAACAACTGAAATTTTCGGTTGCGATTACCGAAATTTATTTGGACCAACAGAAGTTACATTTTCAAAACAAATTTTGGTTATGGCAACCGAAAATTTCGGTTGTTGTTATTAAACTATGCAGTTGGCTCTAAATTCGGCTGGCACAACTAAACTGTTCTCTCTGTGTAGGGACGGAGAATTAAGAGAAGAAATGGGCGTGGAAAGACGGCGAAATTTAGTTTTTAAATATTTAAACTATTTCTGAAACCTCTAATGACTAAGGAAGCTGAAAATTGTAAAGCATAAAGTATTGACAATGGATCATATCCTTATGAAGTCAGATTTAATATTTAAACTGTGTACGGAGAATTATGAGGAAAAATTTAAGTGGAAAAATGTTTGTGTTTTTTAACATTTTAACAAATTTTAAAACACTTCATGATAAAAAGAAAGATAAAAATTGCCATGTATATAGGAGTGACCGTGGGACAGATCCACACGATGGATTTTTGATATCCGGTTTATGGACGGAGAGACGAAATGGGCGTGCTAAATTTAGTTCTAAAATTTTATCAATAAAACCTTTTATACTCATTAAATTTTTTTTCGAGTTTGGGAAATATATTGATGTAACTCAATCTAGCAATATTAAATTTTTGAAGCACAAACATATTTTTTTTAAAGTTTGGTAAAATATTAGAACTATTGAGAAAAGTGATATGGTGTTCCGCCTGGCAGGGACAGGCTATTCGACTAGTATTAAATAAATAGTGATAAAAAGTCCTTATGAATAAATTTATTAGAATTAATGTAAAAATGCTCTGAGGAATACAAATTTTTAATTTTTTTTTTATTTAAAGTTGTTATTCGACCTTTCCAATATTAAATAAATAAAAATTCTCCGATCTCGTGGCCAGTTTTTCTTGTGAATAAATATTCTTTAATTCCATTCCAATATTTCGATTATCCTTGAGAATCATCATCAGGGGGTTTGGTGAATTTGTATACACACAAAAACTTAAAAATATGCTGTGAACGCATTGACATTTAAAACTGCACTCTTTTTTTCTGGAATTTTACATGTCAATGTGTTCACATATTTTTATGCTTTTGTGTGTTAAAAACTCACAAAATTCAATGATGATTCTCAAAGAGAATCGAAATATTTCAATGGAATAAAAGAATACTTATTTTAAGAAAAAACTGGCCTCGAGCTCAAAGAATTTTTATTTATTTTTTAAATTTTTTAAATTTTTTTTATTTTTTTCCAAAATTTTTAATTTTTTATAAAGTTTGATTTTTGTTTTCAATTCTAAAAATGTTTTTAATATTACTGATTTCTTCTGAATTATTTAAATGTTTATTGAATTGGCTTAATCTTAATTTTCTAAATTTTTTTGCGTTTTTCTTATTTTTTTAAGGTTTTTTTTTTTAATATTGGTATTTTTTTCTGAATTTTTCTGAGCTTAACATTATCTTACTGATATTATCTGTACTTTCATTAATTTTTTTCGTAATTTTACTTTTTTTATAAAAGGCGTACATAACAACAACTATACACAACAAAAATATACGAGCACTTCTTCTCCCTTTTTGAAGTATCATTAGCACTGTCGCGACACGACATGTCGTCTTAAGGTAAGGAAGGACCCTTAGGCACATTAAATTTGGGGGCCCGCTTGAAGTCTCAGAATTTATGATTTGTCTGAGACTTTTTCTATGAGGAAAAGTTCTCAGAATCTGAAATTTTTTCATACGGAAAATGTCTCAGAGTCCATGACATTTTCCATTTTCGAAAAATGTCCCAGAATCTAAGACTTTTATTATACGAAAAATGTCTCTGAATCTGAAACTTTTTCTAGACGAAAAATATCTTGGACTCTGAGAACTTTTAATACGATGTCTATAAAATGTCTCAAAATATAAGACTTTACTATACGAAAAATGTCTTAGAATCGCTCCTGCCTAGTGTAGTGAGGTTTCAGAAAGAATAAAAAAACAATACAATTTCCTTTTATATACGCAACTCATTTATACACAATACTTTCAATAACCCCTCATCTCCCGCTACTACATCTCCCTTACAACTTGTTGGAATAAAAAAAAATATTCTACAAAGAACCCCTAAAAACAAAAAAAAATTATATTGGTAACGACAATGGCAGAAAAAAAACCAAATCCGTAACAAACAGCAAAGATATCATTTGTAAACCTCAGGCGGCAACAAATTAAAAACACATTTATATTGGTTAAAACATTTCCTCTAAGGTATTTCGAACGTATTAATCACCACAAAAACTTTGTATGAATTAAAAAAAATATTCCAACCAACTTAAACGAATCGCCGAAAAAAATAAAAAAAAACAAATTGTATGTGAAATGTGAAAAAAATTGTGTATGATGTTGTTTCATCGCTTCAATGCGAGTCAAGTGATTATATTTAATGTATTAATGTAATACAAACACTATTAATTTTCTGACAAACAAAAAAAAAAGCTCAAACATATAAAAACAAATTGTGCAAATAGATAAATGTTTGGTAAAAAATTATAATTAATAACAATCATACGCCACATATGAAGAATATATTAATCATACGCAACTGTGGTATGTATTTTATTTTTGTTGTTTTGTTTTTGAACAATTTTAATTGTTGTGGAGAGTAAAAAAAAAATAATACAAACAAAAAATTGTCTGCTCAAGAAAAAGGCTCACAATCAGACTCAAAGCGTTTTTCTGATACACTCAAAATGAACTATCTGTCCAATCAGCAGAAAAATCTGTTGAAAATACAAACATTTTAAGCCTTACGAGAAATCTGCTGATTTTAGCAGACACAGTTTTCTGTAAGTCTATCATGATTATCTACCCGAGTAAAAATGTTTGGATATATTCTTATATATCACATCTTATTCGAGATCAGTATTGATCCGAGATTTGAAAGATCAGTACTGATCCCAAAAATGAATCCCTAAGATTAGATCTGTTTTAATTTTTACTTGGGTAGGTGAAATCAGCAGAGAAATCTGTCAAAACAGCAAAGAAAACTGTCAAAGCAGCAGAGAAATTTGCTTTTCTAGAAAATTTTTGTTTTTACAAAATTTGTTTTCATGAAAACTTTAATAGTTTTTTTTAATTTAAACTTTGTTGTAAAATTACCAATACATATAAGTATTGGTATTTTTTTTTATTTTATTTTTATTCTGTCAATTATTTGTATCAATCGTTTTAATTGTATAAAAAACGAAAAAAACAACAATTAAAAAAAACTTAGGAAAGTTTTCTTGAAAAAAGAATGACAACGAATCATTTCTGTAAAATTACAATATAATCTGCTAAAAATATGTTTAAAAATATCGTTCTAATTGCATAAAAAACAAAAAAAAAATACCACTTTGAAAAAAAAAACTTACAAAATTTTCTTGAAAAAAGAATGACAGCAAACTTTTTCTGTATAATAAAAAATAATCAGCTAAAAAAATTTTAAAAAATATTATGAAATTCAACAAACAGAATTATTAACAAGTAAAAAAGTTAAATTCGAATTTAACTTTTTTACTTGATACCCTGCACAATTTCAAAAAGATTATTGCAAAAAACTTTATTTAAAAGGAAATTACTTAAAAAAAAAAAAAAATTTTTTTAAAAAAATTTCCGCGAAAAAAAAATTTTGTTCGTACTTGTTAAAATACCACTTGGTGTTCAATTATGTTCACATATGTCAACCAGCAGCCGAATTAAAGCATTTTGTTTTTTTAAGGTTATGTTGAATGTACTGAAATTTGTGAGGTGTCCTTACATTTTCGTTCATAACTTTTGAACCGCTGCACCGATATCGCTCAAATGCAATGCCAAAACCTATCGGGAGAACTTCCAATAAATATATCAAGTTTCAGTCATCTCTGTGCAATATTTTGTCCGTGATCACCATTTCCACTGACAGACAGACGGACAGATGGACAAACGGACAGACGGACAGACGGACAGACGGACAGACGGACAGACGGACAGACGGACAGACGGACAGACGGACAGACGGACAGACGGACAGACGGACAGACGGACAGACGGACAGACGGACAGACGGACAGACGGACAGACGGACAGACGGACAGACGGACAGACGGACAGACGGACAGACGGACAGACGGACAGACGGACAGACGGACAGACGGACAGACGGACAGACGGACAGACGGACAGACGGACATACGGACAGACGGACAGACGGACAGACGGACAGACGGACAGACGGACAGACGGACAGACGGACAGACGGACAGACGGACAGACGGACAGACGGACAGACGGACAGACGGACAGACGGACATCGCTAGTATGTCTTTAAATCAATCGGTGATTATGAATATATATGAAGGGCTTACTGCAAGAACTTGATAAGCAACATTTTATTTTTTTGTGTTCTTCGCGTTTTACTGATGTTCCACAGACAGATTTTTAGCAGAAGTCTAGCTTTAACCCTTCCTAGAAGTATCTTAAGTATGAAAGTTTACTAAAGTTATATTTTCTACATTATTTCAAAAGTTTTAAGACAAAAATCACCATAAAATTAAATGTTGCTTATCGAGTTTTTACAATACGCCCTTCATATACTTTATGGGGTCCCAGACCGATATTTCGATGAGTTAAAATCGGAATGACAAACTTATATATGAGGCATTCCACACCAAATGTCCCGCTACATAAAAACATGTGTCCCGTAAATTGCTGAATAGGTTGTTTGGATAGCCCTATATGGAACTAAGCAAATTGCGTTTTTGGTTTTTCTAATTTTCAAAAACTGGGCTTAGAAGGCGTGGTCAAATATTGGAAAAATGGTCAAATTTGTGGCGAGTTGCCTTGATTAAATATTTATCACATTAAAACAGAAGGCACCACAAAATCAAAAATTTACAAAATTAATCGATAGCCGATATAGTTTTGGATGGACTATCGATTAATTTTTTTTTTTTTTAGAAAATTTTCAGAACCCGTTCTGAAATTTTTCATTTTTTATAAAAGTCAATTTATCAAAAATCTGGCCACTTTTTTTTAATTTTTTTTTTAAGTTTAGATGTTTGTCCATCCACACAAAAAATTCAGACACGCGTTTTTCGTTTTTTTTTTTCGAGAAAATCGCATTTGAATTTTAAATTTCATAACAATTTTGTAATTTGTTTGTATTTTCTTGTTTTAACGTTGCGAATGAGTAATATTAATTGCATAAATATTACTCATACGCTCTATTGAAACAAGAAAATACAAGCAAATTTCTAAATTGTTATGAAATTTAAAATTCAAATGCGATTTTCTCGAAAAAAAAACGAAATACATGGATCTGAAATTTTTTGTGTGGATGGACAAACATCTAAACTGTAAAAAAAGTGGCCGGATTTTTGATAAAATGACTTTTTTAAAAAATGGAAAATAACAGAACGGGTTCTGAAAATTTTCCAAAAATAAATTTTTAATCGATAGCCCATACAAAACTATATAAAAATGTAAATTTTTAAGATTGTGGTGCATTCCGTTTTAATGTGATAAATATTTAATCAAGGCAACTCGCCACAAATTTGACAATTTTTCCAATATTTGACCACGCCTCCTAAGCCCAGTTTTTGAAAAATTAAAAAACCAAAAACACAATTTTCTAAGTTCCATATAGGACTATCCATACAAACTATTCTGAAGTTTACGGTACACGTGTTTTTTTTTCGCTGGACATTTGGTGTGAAATGCCTCATATACCCTCTATCACTAAGTGGAGGGTATAAAAGGGTCTTAGATTCTGAGACAGTTTTTCTATAGAAAGAGGTCTCAGATTCGCAGACAGTTTTTCTATAGAAAAAGTTTTCTGAGACATATTTTTTTTTCTCAGACTTATTTTCTATAAAAAAAAGTCAGATTCTGACACATTTTTCCTATAGAAAAAAGTCAGATTCTGAGGCATTTTTTCTATAAAAAAGTATCAGATGTTAAGACATTTTTCTATAGAAAAAGCGTCACATTCTGAGACATTTTTCCTGTAGAAAAATTCGCAGATTCTGACACATTTTTCCTATAGAAAAAGTCTCAGGTTCTGAGACATTTTTCTTATACAAAAAGTGTAAGATCCTGAGACATTTTTCCTATAGAAAAAAATCTCAAATTTCGAGACATTTTACTAAAAAAAAAATCTCAGACTCAGAGACATTTTTCCTATAGAAAAATTTTCAGATTCTGAGACAATTTGTCTTACAAAAAAAGTCTCAGATTCTAAGACATTTTTTAATAGAAAACATCTCAGATTCTCAGACAAATTTTCCTATCGAAAAAGTTTTCTAATTTTTCCTATAGAAGAAGTGTCAGATTCTGAGGCATTTTTCTATTAAAAAGTATCAGATTTTAAGACATTTTTCGTATAGAAAAATGATCACATTCTGAGACATTTTTCCTGTAGAAAAAGTCTCAGATTCTGAGACATTTTTCCTAGTGTCCGATTCTGGTACATTGTTTCTATAGAAAAAGTCTACGATTCTGAGACAGTTTTCCTATAGAAAAAGGGTCAGATTCTGAGACATATTTAATTTAGAAAAAGTGTCAGATTCTGAGATTTTTTTTCCTTTCTATAGGTGTCAAATTCTGAGACATTTTTTTTAGAAAAAATATCAGATACGGAAATACTTTTCCTATAGAAAAATGGTCAGATTCCGAGACATTTTTTCTGTAAAAAAAATTCAGATTCAGAGAAATTTTTCATATAGAAAAAGTCTGAGATTCTAAGACCTTTTTCCTATAGAAAAGGTCTAAGATTCTGCGATATTTTTCCTATAGAAAAAATCTTAGATTCTGAGACATTTTCCATATAAAAAATTTTAGATTTAATTAATCATATAGAAAAGGTCTCAGATATTGAAAAAAATTTTCTTATAGAAAAAGTGTCAGATCTGGAAAGCCATTCGAGCAATTTAAATTTTTTTTTGACATTCATAAAATTACAGTATTTAATGATTTCGTTAAATCGAGTTTTACGCAATTGAAATATTTTGAACAGCTGGATAGCATGTAGATCATTTAACAACTAAATTGTGTATTAAATTATGTCCACAACTAAGATTTCATAACTGTGTTAACATTCATATATGATTTTAAATGATTTGTATTCTACATGATTATCTTCTTAAAGCAAGTGTGTTACTGTCATTCCAGGATGTGTGTCAAATAATATATGAATCCAGCTAAGTCATAGATAATAACAGCGGGAGGTGGGGAGGTACAAATCAAAATGCACGAGCTACAAATTATACAATTTTTTCGTTCATATGTATTTGGGAGAATATAAGGGTGTAGCTTGATTTTAAAATTTTTAACAATTTAATAAAATTAGACTGGAGCTTAATTTGGTCAGAATTAAAAAAAAAAAAAACAAGTAAGAAAGTTTTACTGGGCCTTGCCGAATGCAGTGATACCCTCCACAATTTCAAAAAGATTATTGCAAAAAACTTTATTTAAAAGGAAATTACTTTTGAAAAAAAATTTTTTTTTTGAAAAAAAAATTTCCGCGAAAAAAAATTTTGGTAGAAAAAAACCCGCGTTTTTTTTTTTTTTTTTGTCAAAAAATATGTTCTTACTTGTTTAAATACCATTTGGTGTTCAATTATGTTCACATATGTCAACCAGAAGCCGAATTAAAGCATTTTGAATTTTTAGGTTATGTTGAATGTACTAAAATTTTTGAGGTGTGCTTACATTTTCGTTCATAACTTTTGAATCGCTGAACCGATATCGCTCAAATGCAATACCAAACTTCTCGGGAGAACTTTCAATAAATATGTTAAGTTTCAGTTATCTCTGTGCAATATTTTGTCCGTGACAGCATTTTCTAGAGTTGTGTCGTTCACGAACGAACTAGTTCAATTGAACTATTCACTTAACTGAGCGGTTTATCTAGTTCGTTCATTTCAGCTCTTATAGGTCTTTTCGTTCATTCAACTCAATTGGTCATTACTTCATTTTGATCTTTCCCCAGGAAAATTTTTCAGAACCGATTCTGACAACACTTGTTCTAGAACAGGTCCTTCGGTAACCATACACTATTACACTTCAATTATTCAGAACAAGTTATGTGAAAATTATTGTGAAGCTTGTTCTCTGCAATAAAATTTTCATAACATTTTGGTTCTCAGGAATTTAAAAAAAATTATGTGTCAAAAAAATTAAAAAATAAATATCAATTTTTTTTTTGCCAACCAAGAAAAAACACGAATTCTATATTAAAATTGCAGGATATAATCGTGAAAATTGTTGAAACAAAGGTGAGTAAATTAAATTTTCATTGTCTGTGTCGGGTCAAATAATAATAATATTATGTTTTTTATTTTTGTTTGCAAAAAATCCATGTTCTGGTATTTCATCATTGTAAGGCCCTAATTGCAAACTTTGGAGGCGAAAAAGGATAAATCTGTGTTAAAAATGTAAATATTCCATGTTAAATCTGATTTTTTATCTTTGTTTAATAAATTAATGCAATTCAAACTATTTTTTTCATTCTCGTTTCTATTCCAAATTTCACTTCTAGAACCGATTCCGAGGAACAAAAATATGTTCTAATTTTGCTTACAAACACCTGTTGCTTTTGGGACAATCCCTTTGTAAAAAGAATCGGTGTTGCACAAGAATTAGAACAGGTTCTAGAATAAGTTGTTCCACAATCGGTTCTTTGCAACCGAAAATTTTGCTGGGTCAGTTCGGTCGTTCAATTTTTTTTGTTAATTTTGTCATTAGGCGTTAATTTTTTCTCCTCTTTTGGTACGCTTTCTCATCATTTATGTGTTTTTTTTACAAAAATTTTATATATATTTTTTTTTTTGAATTACTGTTTCTATTCAACATTTTTGCATTTTTTTAAACGAAAGCCAAAACAACAGACATGATCGAAATGATTCGATCACGAACTGTTGAACGGAAACCAAAATTGACCGATTTGAACTAGATGAACGACCAACAGACATGATCAAAATGATTCGTTCACGAACTGTTGAACGAAAAAGCCAAAAGAGCGATTGAACTAAATGAACGAACTAGGTCTTTTATCTGAAATGAACGAGAATGAGCGCTCACTCAATTGAACGATTAAGCACAAGTCTAGCATTTTCCACAGACAGACGGACATCGCTAGAATGTTTTAAAATCGATCGGGCATCATGAATATATATACTTTATGGGGTCCGAGACCGATATTTCGATGAGTTACAAACAGAATGACAAACTTATATATACCCTCTATCACTAAGTGGAGGGTATAAAAATTATACTGAATTTGCTAAAAATTAAAAATAAATAAAATTTGGTCTATGATTTTTTATTAAAACTGTTTTTAATAAATTATTCATGTTATGACGGGCCACTCTAAGGTTTTCATTAATGTATGCTACAATTTTTTAAACCCATTTAGTGTGATAAATATTACATTTTTTATTTCAAAACATTTGGCAAAAAAAAAGAGACCACAATCACATAAACAACAAAATGTGATGTGTTGCTTTTTCATTTTTTTTTTGGTTGTGGTTGTAATTTTTATGTCTTGTTTTGTCATTCAAAGTGACATCATTATTTTTGCATTCGTTTTAAGTAGTGGTGGTAGTAAAATCATCATCAGCCGCAACAACAGCAGCATCCAAAGCAACATAGTAATATTGTGAAGGTGGTGGTAATGTAACAAACATTACGTGTGTGTAATTGTAAAAGTGTGTGCATGTGGTGTGTGCGTATGCATATGATGTGGTGCGTTTGACTTTCAAACTTAAACGAGTGTGTATGGGTGTGTGTTTTTTAATGCCATCAAAAAGTGATCAAATTTTTTTTTAAATCATCTTGCTATTGTTTTTTTTTTGGAAAATAACCAAAAAAATATGTTTTATCATTGTTTTTTGCATATTTTTTTCGGTTACATTATTTAAATACATTTTCTTTATGAAATAAAAATAATAAGATTTTCATATTCTAACATTACCAACTTATGTTGTGTCATTCTTTTCTATGTAATCATATGATTTAGTGGGTGAATACTTACAAAATGTTGTGTCAATGTTAGAAATTATCTTATTTTTAAGTGCTTAAAGTGATTTTAATTCTTTTTTATGTGCAGATATAACAATGGACTTTGGTTAGTAGCAGATGTTTGGAATTATCTAAAGAAGTCGTAAATCTAAATATTCAAAATTTTGAATTTTATTTCGCTGAATTTATGTGTCTATTAATTTATTGTCTTTTCGGAGAGATTTGTAATAATTTAAAAAAATGAACAAACAATTTGTAATAAAAGAAAGGTACACACAAAAAAACCTAGCCAAATTACTAGAAAAAGTTTCGTAATCCCATTTTAGCAATATATTACAGTTTTCATTGTTTTTTTAACAAAACGTTTTCGATAGAAATTTACATTTTTGTTTTGTAATTTTACAAATTTTCAACATTTTTTTACAAAGAACATCTAGTAAATTTACTAGAATTTCTTGTTAGTTTTATTGCGCTAAAAAAGTTGCAAATTTAAAATTTTAATGGTAAAAATCTTGTAAAATTACGAAAAAACTCGTAATTTTTCTAGGAATTCTCGTAAAATAGGAGGTAACAAAAAATCTAGTAAAACACGAAACCTCCTAATAAGTTTTATCGCGTCAAAAAATTTGTTAATTTACAATTTTATTGGTAAAAATCTTGTAAAATTACAAAACTATTGGTAAAGGTCTTGATAGAAAAAAGTTAAAAAAAAAATTTGAAGAAAGCAAATATTTTTGATAAAAATAGAATTTTGATAAAAAAATTATATGATGAAAAAAAAATTTGTGAAAAAAATTTGATGAAAATTAAGATTTTACGTTTTATTCCCCAGCTGGTGAAAAATACTTTTATTCACCAGCAAAAAATAAACATTTAAGGGTGATGCTTAATTAAAGTTAGACACCAGCCTTAAAACATTACCATGTAAAAAAAATCCAGAGCACAGCCGAATATATCATTTTTATTTTAAAAAAATAATACTTTTTCCAGTTTTTTTATTAACTTTTTTTACTTTAATCATATAGAAATGTTGACTTACCAAATTCATAACCATAATATTTTTATTTTAAATTTCAAACTTTTTATTCCCGTTAAAATTTTCCAAAAAAAAATGATTTTATTTTTTTATTCAATCTTAGTTACCTTAGAACGACTGTTGCATTTGGTTAATGTAATGAATTCGGTTGTTTATTTTGCCATGTATTGTATGCAATGGTATGGTATTGTGTTTTTGCTGTACAAATATCGCGCAGTATAAACATCAGGTGTTTTCATTTAATTTGTGAAAAATGTTTGTCTTCAAAGAAAAGTAGTTAGTGAAAAAAAAAAAAACCAAAAAGAAAAAATTGCTGCAAAAAAATGAGAAACATCACTTGAACACAATGAATAGCAATGTTTATGTGAGCAGTAAGGGGCAAAAAGTAGGTACATTTTCATGGCGAGATATTATTTGACTAAAATTCTCGTGATAATAAAATTTTCTTTTTCAACGATCAAACCGTTATAAAAATTTTAACTTTCGCTCGCCTACATGAACATTTGGTGTATATATTTAAAACCCATCTATTATTATGCCCTTTACTGTAATATGTGCATATGCACCTTCTATTCATAGTTACAAGTGTATTGCAATAATAATGTAAAGTGAACAAAAATATCAGTTTTCATCTTCGTGTATTTGTGTTGATTTAAAATATTCTTCTTATTGAATCATTTGTCAAATTGTAAAAAAGTGGCACAATACTTACAGTGGTTGTCCACTAATTAGAAACCCTTCTATAATATAATACTGATCGTTATTGTTATCAAACGAGTATAATTTAAAAAAAAATATTATGTTATTTATAAAGCTTGAATTTAAGCTTGATAGCGTCCTGATTGAGTAAATAGTAAATGTGTTACGAGAGTCGTTCTGGATAATGAAATTATTTTTACACATTTTTCAGAAAATGTTTTAAAAATATTTCTAAGTAGTTTTTTTTTAAGCCCGAGTAAAAAAACTAATCTGGTGCTTTATGTAATTATATCTTAATTAATCTGGTAGCAGCTCTTAATTGATCTAATCTGATCTCAAAATTGGCTGTATCAGAAATTATCTAAAATTGTCTAATAATATCATATATGATATTGTTAGATTTAAATAGATCCGAATTTTGGTCTAATATGGATTTGTAAAATTTTATCAAATTATATTAAAAATTATATAATCTGATATTTTATATAAATTTTTAATAAAAAATTTGGACCCAAAATATTAAAACTTCCCAGTTGGAAAATGCGTCACTGAGGAAATTTCTACAGTGATTCTTTGAGGAAATGTCTTCAGGTTCTGAAAAATCATAGGCAATCCTTGATGACATGTCCTAACATTGTCAGCACTGAATGTTTGCTTTAAGAGTGTGGACAATTCCTCTAAGACGTCCAAAAGGAAATGTCTTCAGAATAGCGGTATATTAAATTAGAATTTTAAATCTGGGCAACTCTTCAATTTCCAAGAAAAAAATGGCAACATTATCGATTTATTTAAAATAAAATCAAAATCTAACAAGTATAATAAAAGTAATAAATAGACAAACCATTTCAAAATAAAGTTTGGAACAAGTAGTTAGGTGTGGGACTAATAAACTGGAGGTTCCAGGTTCAAATCCAGTTGGGACTAAAAAAGACGAAAAGTTTTTTCTAAATATGAAAAAGATAATTTATAAAGGAAAATGGATAAAAGTAAAAACTAAAGGAAATACTAAATTTTTTTGTATTTTCGCATGACCTATGTCAGACATTTCCCCAAAGAAGTCTTAGGTGACATGTCCCCAAAAGGTCAGCCCTGACCACTGCTGACTTTGAGTGAGGACATTTGAAAATTTGTATGAAACTGACCTCAACTCAGTACATAGAGATGTCTTGTGGATGTCAGCAGTGACTGTGACATGTCACCGCTCCGTCAATGAGAATGGCTCGAGGACGTTGCCAACTGGGTTAAAACAAATATTTTTATGTAGTTATTGAATTCATTTAGGGTTTTTTCTTTTTATTAAAATTAGAATTAGCAACAATCTTCCAAGTTTTGTTTTTTTTTAACCATTTTAATTTGGTAAAAATATAAATTAATTTTTCTCATAATTTTTATTATTTGTTTTTCTTTTCAACAATTTTGATTTTTTTTGTATAAAATTACATAAAATAATATCAAAATTAACTTAGAAAATTTTAGCTTTTTTGCTGTAATATAATAATATATTATTTGACATGGTACCATATATATTTATATGTGGAGTTGTATTTAATTTGGCCAATCTTGTATATTTATATACACCATATATAATAATATATGTGACCACATATAATAATATATAACATTATCTGACACAATATTGGAAATTATTGAAATATTTTTTCCAATACATAATTTTATCTAGAAACATATAGTGTCATATATAAACATATACAAATATATATTCCTATACAATATTGTATATGACTATATCATTTCTTTTTTACTCGGGAGTTCAAACATTGAAAATTTAAAAAAATGTTCCAATAGTTTTTATTCAGTTATCATGTAATTTTTCCAACAACCCAAACAAAAAATGAATACGGTAGAATACAGTACCCGAGTAAAAATTTGTATATGATGCAATATATAATGATATATGACACAATATATATTAATACGCAATTTGATCCGAATAATGGTGGATGTTTTTGCATTAAAAAAGATCTACTTGTATAAAATATGATTTGATTTCATCCGAGTTTTGACCAGACATTGCCTTATATTGGTGGATCTAATTAGATCTAATTGCACAAAAACATTTAAAATCCTGGTGTTTTTTGGTTTGGGTTGAGATACACCACAGGTCAACGATACATTCACCAAACATATAATTTTCAAAAACAAAAAAAATGTTTGGGTACGCTTCGAACCAGATAGGTGATATACATAACCCTAACAAGAAGTGTTTATGAACATTTTAAAAAGTTTCTTATACTTTGCCTAAAAAACTTAGAAAATTTTTGGTTAATTGGAAACATATATAGGTTTATATGGAACTGCATAAGCTATATATAATTTTAAGTTAAATTATACAGAAAAAGAAATTTTGTATTGACCCTCATATAATTTTATATAATTATATCAACCGTACACCTTTTAATCCGAATCATGATTAAATTATATATTATTACATATGACTGCATTTAAAAAATTTAGAAAATATCTCAGGGATGTATAATCTTCTTGTATTCTATAGGCGAATATGAACGGCACTAACGTAAACAACCAAATTTTGAAGAAAATTCGAACACTCTGACGGTATTACTGTCAGAGCTGCTAAGGATTTCATCCCTTAATAAGATTTGGTGTTCTGAATTAAACTTTAATGATTGCATTCCCCAGTCACAATTTATCGAATGAATTTACATTTGATTTTAAAATATAGAATGAATTCGGTTTCTTTTTCATTGGACTTTGAAATTGAATGCGTAAGTTTTTATAAATTCGATTTTTAAAAGTCTCATGAATAATAAATAAATGAAATAAAGAATGCATTCAGTTTTTAAAATTCTCATAAACAAGAATTCGATTTAATAGTAAAAATCGAATCCATTCCAAGAAATATTGATATTTAAAGATAACACAGTGATACAAAATCGAACTTTCGGAATCGGAATGGGATGAAACCAAAAGCAAATGAAAGCTGACGTTTTCAATAACAAAACCCTCAAGGCCTTTTTTTAGGTCAGAGCTAGATTTTATTTTACACGTATTTAAAGTTGGTGATTTTAAAGCATTTAAAGTTTTTGTGTACTAAACATGTCCTACTTTAAAGGCCCCTGGTAAGGCCCCTGGGTATGCCTTATTGGACATGTAGGGTCCAGTTTCCAAACTTAAGCTCAAAATTACTTCAGCTATGACTGGTATGAATTTTGCTGCAATTGGTCAAGTAGCTATTTACTGAATAGCCAAGTTATTAAAATAAACCTCTGGACACCGTTGCGTATGATTGTTATTTAAAGGCAATTACAATATTAATCATTCGCCACTAATACAGTTTTCAAGCATTTATTATTATAATTATAATAAAAGTGCACTAACTTCAAATGTGTGTAAAACAAAATCTAGCTCTGAACTAGAAAAAAGCTTTGAGGGGTTTGTTATGGAATATGTCAGCTTTCATTTGCTTTTGGTTTCATCCAATTCCGATTTTGGGTGTTGCACTGTGTAATTGTATTCAGTGACTATAAAAATCGAATGTATTTTATTTGTGAATTCATTCGAAAAGTGGTTAATTCTTCGAAGCTTTGATTAGCCTAAAGTATCAAAGTCCAAAGTATATTTTTAAAATATTCGTTAGTTTTTATTAAAAAATCAGTGTCATAAATTAGTACAAATTATTTATATTTGAAAAAATTTCAATTAATAGACGTTTTATGGAAAAAAAAAACAAAAAGAAATTTTACATAAAAATTCATGTATGACAATGTATGATCATTAATGTACATGTACCCTCAAATTACGGATATGCACTAGGGTGGTTCTTAAAAATCAAAAGTTGGATTTCTGCACGGGACGCCCTCTCAGTTTATTAAGATTCATAAAAAAGTAATACCAAAATTTTTTCAAAATTTTCGAAAAGGTTCTTAAGGTCGCACCGGGCTCTAGAAGTTCGGGCCCTTGAGCAAAATAGACATTTTTCAAAAAAAAATTTTTTTTGTAAAAAAAAAATTAAATAAATTATTATGAAACCGGTTTTCTTTAACAATTGACCCTTAGTACTTAATTAAAAATTTATAGATTTTTCGGACAGAGTTAACCGTTTACTATGTAAGGTCAAAAAAAATGTCGTTTTTTTGAGATCACGCCCAAAGACACAATTTCATTGATTTTAAAATTTTATTCCCATAAATTTAAAAATCTTCAAGTTTTATTGCACAATTTTATTAAATACATCTGGGAGAATCCATGTTTAATTTTGGGTATTTTTCGCTCTTTCCATTTAGCAGATGTAGCGATTTAATTTTGAGCGATTTTCAAGAAAATGCGTTTTTTCAACCATTATTGTGTATTCTTTTGCTTTGACCAACATTTTGAGAAAATTAACTAAAGATCAATTGAATGTTGTTCCCATTAACCTTTATTGCACAGTTTTAAAATTTTACTAGTCCAAGACATTTTTAACCCATGTTTACCGACGGCCAAGACGTTAAAAAACGAAATTTGACTTTATCACAAAAAATTATTGAAAGTAATTAATACAAAGCTTTATTTAGTCATAAAAGCTTAGTGTTGAATTATTTTTACACAGAAAATCATACATCCGTGTCTACCAAAGACCAAAAAGGCTTATTGGTCGCCAGGCCAAATGCCGTCTATTGTCGCTCAGACAAAAAAAATGGGTATTTCAACCTTTGGTAAATAAAGGTTAATGATTTCATTAGTAAAAATAATTAATTACTGAGCTTTTATGATTAAATAAAACTTTGCATTAATTACTTTCAGTAATTTTTTGTAATATAGTCAAATTTCGGTTTTTAGCCACTTGTCCGTCGGTCAACATGGGTTAATAATGTCCTGGACTAGTAGCATTTGTAATAATGGTCAAATAGAACAATATTCACTTGAACTTTAGTTACTTTTCCCCGAAATGTTTATCAAAGCAAAAAAAATAAACCGTAATGGTTGAAAAAACGCATTTTCTTGAAAATCGCTAAAATTAAATCGCTACATGTGCTAAATGGAAAGAGCGAAAAATACCCAAAATTAAACATTAATTCTCCAAGATGTATTTAATAAAATTGAATAATAAAACTTGAAGATTTTTAAATTTATGGATAAAAAATTTGTAAAACCATGAAATTGTGTCTTTGGGCATGATCTTAAAAAAAGGACATTTTTTTTGACCTTTCGTAGTAAAGGTTTAACTATGTCCGAAAAATTTATAAATTTTAAATTAAATACTAAGGGTCAATTGTTAAACAAACCCGGTTCCATAGTGATTTATTTAAATTTTTTTTTTTACAAAAAAAACATTTTTTCAAAAAAGTATATTTTGCTCCAGGGCCCGAACTTCAAGTGCCCGGTGCGACCTTAAGAACATTTTCGAAAATTTTGAAAAAATTTTGGTATAACTTTTTTATGAATCTTAATAAACTGAGGGGGCGTCCCGTGCAAAAAGCCAACTTTTTTGTTTTTAAGAACCACCCTAATATGCACTTGTATGGACATCCATATATGCATCATATATGAACATACATGGTCATTTTCACCCGGGAAATTATTTTTTTTTTTTTGTCAAAAATTGCTTTAAAAAAAGTTTTTTTACACAAAATAAAATATTTATAATCAAAAATGTTATTTTTTCACATTAGAAAATTTACTGTCACCTAATAAGGGCATTGTGGAGGGGATTCATAGATTCGGCCAAGTCGAATTTAACTTTTCTACTTGTTTGAAATTTTAATTTTTAACATGACAATGCTTTTATTCTATTTTCTAATTTCAAAAATGAATAAAATCGACTAAAAAAAATACGAACTAATGTTTGCATTTTCTGAAAACTAAAAAGGTTTGTAATTTGAATTTGTAACATTGATAATATTTCACCTCGTGGTTATTAAAAAAAAGTTTTACCACTTGGTGAATAAAAGAAAACATAATAATTTTTCATAAAAAAAATTTTTATTAAAATTTTTGCGTTTTTTTATCAACTTCTTTTTATCAATATTTTGTTTTTTTCATAATTTTTATTTTTTACCAAATCTTTTTTCATCAAAATTTTTTTTCATCAGTTTTTTTATTAAATAGTCTGCTATAAAAAAAATTCTTCAAAAATTTTATTTTTCTTTATCGTTGTTTTTTATCAAAATTATGAATTTTTTTTATCAAAATTTTGTAAAACTTTTATTCATTGAAAATGTTTTTTTTTTTTTCATCACAAATTTTTTATTCATCAAAACCTTGTTTATATCAAAAGAAAAAAATTTTCATAAAAATTTTTGTTTTCAAATTTTTTTTATCAAAAAACAATTTTTTTTAACAAAACTTTTTTTCAAAAAAAAAAAACTTTTTACAATTTTATAATTTTTATCCAAGCCCACAAAATGGGCTTACTGAAAAAGTAAAATTTTTAAGTCCTATAGGTATTTTATTAGAGGTTTGTTGAGTTATTTAAGGGGAAGCTTCATTTCTTTTCACTTATAACACTTTTTTTTTTAGACAATCTTGCGATGTTTGCCCGTCTTGATTTTGAAAACACTTTAACTTAAGTTTTTTTTTAGGTTAAAAACACAATTATAAAAAATTATTTTGAATGTTTTTTGCGCTTTGTAAGATATTCATGGATTCGGCCAAGTCGAATTTAAGTTTTTACTTGTATATGCATTGAACTAATGCATTTGGTCAAATATTGTCACTTTGTTGCATCATTTTTTGACTGCTAAAAACACTTAACTTTTTGGTAGCAACTATGTATAAATCATCATGTATTTTTTTTATGACATAAAATAGCTAGTGATACTCAAAGAAGTATCACTTAAAAGTCAACACCATCATCATTAACTACATTTTAGCATTTTACACAAAACAAACTGTCAAAATAATGATACTTAATGCATTCATAGAAATTGATGGCGAAATTTAAAACATCATTCTTGCATTTTTTAAGCATAAAATTTTTGTCTTTCATGCTAAAAAAATTAACTTCTCACAATATCTCAACTTATTACACAATTTAAAAAAAATAATAACATAAGGAAACAAATAAAATTTTTCGATACATATCTTTTATTTTTTTTTGGACTTTGGGCATTTTCCAGAGTTGGACACATAAACAACAGTTTTCAAATTTCAGACATATTTCAGATTTTGAGATATTTTACTTCTGAAAAATTTAAAATTCTTTTTTATAAGGGTTTTAAATTAAACTAAAAAACACACAGAATTTTTATTTGTACATTGCAATTAAGTTTATTATAAAATTGTAAAGCACACATACAGAAGAAAGCGAACACTTTACTACAATTTTTTTAAGATTTTAATGGGTGATTTAAAGTAACTGAGTTTTTATAATAACTCAATTAGAAGTTATAAAAAAAAAAAATAATTTTTGATCAAAAATTTTTCTTAGAAATTTCATAAACCTAAAATAATGAGTTTTATGAAAATTTAATGGCTTCCTAATTTCATAAGCAAATTTAAGAAATTAATGAACATTTATTTAACATTAAATAAAAAAAAAACATTTCAATTTAAAATTGTAAACACATTTAAATTTGTTTTAATAGGAAATGGTTTATTTAAGTTTTTACAAAAAATAATTATGTAGTAAGAATCAGGCACGTAACCAGGAATTTTCATTGAGTAGGTCATACATTTGTTTTCTCTAAGGGCACTCTTGGGTAAATCGGTAGAATCGGAAATCGGTAGAAGACACTTTTTATAAAACTGCAATCTTTGTATGGAAGCCCCCTAAAGAAGTGGAGATAGTGCTTAGGTTTATACGGGAAAATTTATTTTGGTTTGTCTCATATTTAACCCTCTAGAGGCGATTATGTCTCAGTTGTGGGTTTTATGTAGAAAAACCCCAAAACTATCCATTTTTCTACTGGGAATCTGTTTTAAGAAATACCAAGATTAAATCTATTTAAATTTTAAAATGACTTTATAATACATAAGAGAGATTAGAAAATAGATTAAGTACCATAAGAGTTATTATGTATAGCATGAATTGAATACAGACAACTTAATAAAAACAAATATATAAACAGACACCCAGCAAACAAATAAAGTAGGTATCACTTCTTACTTTGCTTGAAACCTTTAATATATATAAAAGAAAGGATTTTAAGGTTGGTGTGTTTCAGTTGATCGGCCATTCGAAAATCTTGGTTTTTATTACCTTTCGTAAAAAATATCCGAAGATAATGATCGTACTACGGACTTGTATTCTTGACCTATTTTTGGTCTTAGTCCCGAGAGTTTTCACCCATTATTTTCGGAGTTACTAGGGTCCAAAGTCAAAATTCTGAAAATGAAAAAAAAAATGTTTTGAGTACTTTTTCTAATTTTCTGGGGAAATTTTAAGTCCCCCAATCTCTTGCCTTGATAAGAAATGTAGCCTAATCTTTTACCGATCCGTCTATTTACGATTCATGAAAATCGGTCCAGTAGTTTTCGAGTTATCGCACCTCAAACCATAAAATGGGATATTTTTAGCATTTTTTTGCTATTTTTAGGCCTTAAAAAAACCTTTCGATCTGTATAAAATGCTTATACAGTTTATTTTGAAGAAATGTGAAAAATCCTCAAAATAACAAACATATCGAATTTTCACCTCCCCTTTGACCGGCTAATTGTGGATTGGGAAGCTAAAAAAAACAGATAACTCTTATTTTGCTCCACTATTTCTTATATGCAATATCTCTACTACATTTACTCAATGCTGTAAAGTATTCATATGTTTGTATTTGCTACTCGTACTTTTAGTGGTAAAATACACATACAAGTGCTAAATTTTAGAAAATATTTGATTAGAAGTTATTTAATTTTGAAATCAAGTTGGCAGCAATTGTATTTGAATGCATGTTGAACACACACACATATGTAGAAATGAATATTGCAACAAATTGTGGAAAACATTTTACAAACAATTTTATAAATACTGGGTTTATATGAAAACAGTTTAGTACAAAAGTATATATTCACATTATGGACATCATTATAGCCTTAAGTATATAAATTTTCTAAACTCTACAAAATATTCATATAGTTTTGATGATGATGCTGGATGTTACAGTTTGAAATGATAGGATTTAGTACTTTATTTTGTATGACAGGAGTATCATGACATTACATTTTGGGGTTGACCAAAATGGCAATAAAGGAAACAGTTCAATACAACATTGTTTTTAATATCAATGAACGTTTGTCAGTAGGATGTTTATACTTGTCAAATGTTAAGAGGCAATAGACAATAGATCTTTTTTTTTGGAATTGTGTCGTCATAGACCGATATTTTGAGGAGTAACAAATGGAATGATAAGCTTATACGTACACTCAAAAAATTATGTCACTAACTGTTTGTACACTCAAAATATTTTGTAGACAAAAACAAATGAAAAACACAAGTGATAAAAAATTTTAAAACCATCCCAGTAATTATTCATTTGTTTTAACAAACACCAACATTTATTTTTTACTGTTCATAAAATTTCCTAAAATAAATAACAGTTTTTTACCAACAAATTCGAAAAATATAACCTACGAAAACAATAAAAATTAATGTTTTTTGTGTTATTTTTACCAACAAATAAAAAAAATGTACCTTCGAAAACATTAAAAATTAATGATTTCGTAGGTTATTTTTTACAATTTTTCTATTGAATTATTTTTTAAAAAATTTTTAATAAAATTTTTGGGAATGTCGCTTGATACAAACAAGTTTTTATATTTCTACAAATAATTTTTTGAATTTTTTTTCCATGATTTCTGCTTAAAAAATGCCAAGAATTAAAAAAAATAACGCACACAATTCATTAAAAATAGAAGAAGAATCACTTATTTTTACTTATAGAACAAAAAAAAAAAGACTTTAAAAATTGCATGCTAACGAAATTATTTATTTTTATGTTGTTATTTTTGAAACAAAGGACAAAACCTACTATGAGTTAAACAAACTACGTTTCGACACTGATGTTTGTGTACCGATCATAGCCTAAGTAATTAAGGCGCAGGTATACAAAGCCATGAGTGATTCTCAGAAGCACAGGTTCTAATCACATGGCAGGCTAGTCTGTTGATAAAAAACATATAAAGAGTTTTTCTAGCAAATATCAAACAATCAATTTAATGTAATGTCGTACTGATGACGTAGAAGTGGCTACAGAAACCATGGTCTAGGGTAAATCCACATTTAATTTAATCTTTAGAAGACACTTCTTCTTCGATCAAAAACACAAGACAGAAATAGTCATTTAAAAAAACTGAACTTTAAACAAATGCTTTTCTTTTAAAAACGACAAAACGTAAAACTTTTTAAATAAACTACAAACATTTAATGACATAATATTTTGAGTGTAGTTTATTTCAAAAGTTTTACGTTTTGTTGTTTTTTAAAGAATAAACATTTGTTTAATGTTCAGTTTTTTTTTTATTGACTACTTGTGTGCATTGTTTCAAAAATAACTACATAAAATATAAAGACTTTAATTAGCATACAATTTTTAAAGAGGCGCCCAGAAGCCTAATTGGTAGCGCGCTATCCTATGAGTCTGGGGGTCGTGGGTTCGATTCCCACCAGAGGCCTTGGTCTGTTTCGCTACAACGAGATGAAGGTCACTGTTACCAGTTCTCGGTTATGTAAAATTATTATATCCCAGCAAAAAAAGTGCGGAGTACTTCTATTTGGAGTGCTTTAAAACTAAAACAAATGTAATGAAATACAACAAAAATAACAAAAAACACAAGAAAAAAACACACAAACAGTTTTTTCTACTCCATAAAAAGTTGTTATTCAGCACTTAACTCAATGCCTTCCGCGACACTCCCATACAAAAGTAAGTAGATATTCAGTAGATAAGAAGTACTCCGAGCTTTCAAACAACTTCCAACTACTTCCACGGAGTAGTTCTTTTCTACTGAATATCTACTTACATTTGTATGGAGGTGTCGCGATAGGTAATGAGTTAAGTGCTGAATATCTATGTATTCTGGAGTAGAAAAAACGGTTTGTGTGTTTTTGTCTTGTGTTTTTTGTTATTTTTGTTGTATTTCATTACATTTGTTATAGTTTTAAAGCACTCCACTGAGAAGTGGTAATGACTTTTTTTGCAGGGATGATTTGAAATTCTTAATAAAATAAAAATTAAAGTCATTTAATTTTGGTTCTGTAAGTAAAAAAAAGTGATTCTTCCTTTATTTTTAATGATTTGTGTACGTTATTTTGTTATACCCTACACCACTCTGTGGTACAGGGTATAATGAGTTTGTGCTGATGTTTGTAACTACCCGAAATATTGGTCCTAAACCTACCTTTAAGTATTCCGATCGACTCAGAATTACTTTTTGAGTCGATTTAGCGATGTCCGTCCGTCCACCTATCGGTCGCAATTTTCAATCAATTGACTTGAAATTTGAAACTTAAGCATCTTTTGGCCCAAGGACTATTGAAATTGGAGAAAATCGGTCCATGTTAAGACCTAGCCCCCACACAAACGCCCCTTTAGATTCGGCTTAAATGACTCTAATAACCGTATTATAACAGATATCGCTTTGAAATTTAGCAGGTAATCAAAAATTGTATACAAAAATCACCATTATAAATTTCAAATCGGGTCAGTGCTTCTGGTAGTCCCCATACAAACCACCCTCCCGATATTCACATAAATCCCTCAAAATTCATAAAAATGGAAATATTTGATAAAAATTTTATTTTTAGGTGTTAAACGTGTACTATAGACCCCTTATCAAATCGGAATATAATTGGACCACTTTTGGACCTAGTCCCCCATATAAAAGCTTCGACCGATAATCAGTTAAATCGGTCTTATGACAAAAAAATAAACCAATTCCACTAAAATTTGATCTGAGTGTGTTTTCTACAGTAAATAAAGATCTAACAAAGGACAGACCCAATCGGTACATGTTTGGACTTAGGACCCATTTTCCGAAAAAAAACTAGTGTAGGGTATCATATGGTCGGTCTTGACCGACAATACTTTTCTTACTTGTTTTTAATTGTTGGTATTTTTTAAAGAGAAGTCATTAGTTTTTACCTACTATTTTTTGTAGAAAAAAATTATTTTTTTTTTTATAAAAACATAAAAACATGTTTGTATCAAGTGACTTTGGCACGATGGGTGTCTAGCCAGAATGTAGTTAATTGCGGGATCGATTCCCCAAAAGTTTATTAAACATTTTTTAAAATATATTGTAAAAATAACCCACGAAATCATTAATTTTTAATGATTTTGTAGATTTTTTTTTTTTAAATTTGTTGGTAAAAATAACACAACAATCATTAGGTCTATTCGATTACCCAAATTTCTTACTATTTTTTACTACAACTGGAAAGTCTTGTTTACTTTTTGTATTGAAAATTTCCAGCTGTAGTAAAATGAGTAAAAAATAGTAGATTGTAGTAAGGTAATCGAATAGACCTATTAATTTTTAATGTTTTCGTAGGTTATTTTTTTTTTTTGAAATTGTTATTAAAAAAAAGTGAAAGCGACGTTATTTTTTAATGTTCAATGTTATTTATTTTAGAAAATTTTATTCTCAGTAAAAAATAAATGTTTATGTTTGTTAAAACAAATGAATAATTACTGAGATGGTTTTCAAATGTTTTATTACTTGTTTTAAATATGTTTTTCATTTGTTTTTGCCTACAAAATATTTTTAGTATAGGATTATTATTTCAGGAAATATAAATTAACCCATCCTAAGTGAATTTATGTTTCAAACCGCGCTTAAGCCTTGTTGCAGGCTAGTCAGTATTAGAGTTGTCAGTCGATTAAGAATAATTCGATTAATCGATCAAACAAAACCCAACTCTTGTTCGAATAATTTTAAAATGACGATTTTCGAATAACGAATAAATCGAATAATTAATGTCGATTAATCGAACAATTTTTATACCCTCCAACCACAGTATGGGGGTATACTCACTTTGTCATTCCGTGTGTAACGCATCGAAATATCGGTCTAGGACCCCATAAAGTATATATTTTATTGATCAGTGATCGATTCTAAGACATTCTAGCGATGTCCGTCCGTCCGTCCGTCCGTCTGTCCGTCTGTAGAAGACACGATACAGTCCAAAATAAAAGAGCTAGACTTCCGAAGTTTGGCACGAATATGTCTTATATTCCTAGGCAGGTTAAGTTCGGAAATGGGCAAAATCGGACCAAGGGGAAAAAAGTTCCCCCTTGGAGAACTAAACTAACCTAAGAAAAACCGCATTTTTTGAAGGGTTTTTTGTACTTTTGCTAACCAAATGCAACATTATTATCTCAAAGAAGTTCAAAATCGCAAGGGGCATGTGCCCCTAACGTCTCCCACCAACCCCCCCCCCCCCAAAAAAAAAAGACGCCCCTGGATTTTTTTTTTTATATTGTTTTTTTTACATTTTGGAGGGTATAAAAGATTCGGCACAGCCGAATGTAACACTCTCACTTGTTTTTAATTAAAAAAATTAAATAAATGCTTAGAATTTGATTTATTCTCATAACATTTGAAAGATTTTATACAAAATGTAGGAAAGTTAAAATATATTGTAGCCATAGCCCTGGATAGCACATCCATCCATTATAGAATTAGAGGGAGTTATCAAGTTTTTAATAAATAATTTAGAAAAAATTAACAATTCTTTTGCATCAGACTTTCTAAAACGTATTAAAATAAGAATTAATGAGAGACGTATAAAAGTGTTAAATACGTTAATAATTTTTCTAAATTCTGGAAATTTTCCGAGGAATGAAAGTTTCTTAAAATATTCTCCAAACAGCGAAACAAAAGAATATGCAAATAAATTATACTCCAGATTATTGTATGTTGAATGTAATCACAATAATTCAGATAAAAGTATTGAAATAGAGGAAGTTATTAGTAAAGAAAATAATAATGGAATTCACGTCAGAAATTTTAGTCTTGCAAAATTGCGCAATGTCAAAATTGCAACTTTTTTTGCTTGTTTCTTTGTGAATAAAAGCAATTTGTATTTATATTAAAATAAATTGCAAATCTTTTTTTGCAACTACGCATCATATAAAAGGTAAAAGAAAAATAAAAATTTTATTAAAATTTTTTTTTAAAAAAAATGTTGCAATATTGCACTGTTGCAAGGGTCAAAAAATTCTGAAGTGAATACCCTGAATAATCTTTTATGCGAGTTAAATAATTCAATTCAAAGTATTAAAAATTCAGAAAATAAAAAGGACTTCAGTGATATATCAGACGATATGGTATATTTGGAAAAATCTGAAAAAAGAACAGAAAAAATAGATAAACTTTGTTATGCTCTTCTTACTATATTACCTACTTCAACAATTAGCGAAAGAATGTTTTCAAAATCTAATTTAATAAAAACAAAAACCAAAAATCGTTTGAAAGCAAAAAAATTGAGTCAACTTTTATTTTTAAAAGATTATTTCTTAAGAACAACTTAAATTGTGTTATTTGACAAAAATTAAAATCATTTATGATATATTTTGTCTGAATACTTCAAATAATAATTTGTATTTGAATTATTTCCCAACAAGTATTAAAATCGACATCCATTAATTAAAAGTGATCTCAGTTATCCAATTTTTAAGTTTTTTTAACTTTTAACTATTTTATTTTTAAGTTTTGTATGCATTTTTTCGTTTATAACAATTTTAACTTTCTTATTTTAAGATTTTTTATATGAATTGTTTATTTTTTTTTGTTAATAAAAATATTTTTTAAAATAATTTTTTTATTCGTTATTCTCTTCGATTAATCGAATAAATTTTGATCTTTAATCGTTTGATCGAACGAGGAAAAACAATTATTTGAATTATTCGAACAAAGTTGAAAGTCGAATAATTGACAACTCTAGTCAGTATGCTAGAAATTTTTATTTTGCATATTAAATCTTCAAATTCCAATTTATCTTTTTTGAATTACATCTGAATATGGTGTTGTTTGAAAAAACAGCTACTGACCTTTAACGCCATCATCACTACAAAGATGCTTTAATTTTCTGCGAAAATATAAACAACATCATAACTTGCAACCGCTGAATAATTTTTGGATGATTGAAGAACCAAAATATATGTACATCAAACATAGTAGTCGCTCAAATTCACATAAAGTGGCTTAAGGCACTACAGGTCATATAACATCCAATAGAATAGTATTTCATGTTCAATTAGTACTACATGCCATCATCAGACTTTTCGAATACACATCAATAGCGCCCTGATATAGACTGCAGTTGGGATACAACATCATTGCATGTGAAATACACTCAATATGAGTACACTAAGAATATGGTGGAGGGGTGATGGAGATATTCGCATATATTTCGTTTAGAAATTGCCTTCAATAAGTAGTGGCAGAAACTGTACTTAAGATGGGAGAACAATTTTAATAAATAAATTACTGATATCTGGAATACTAGTCAAATTAAAAGGATATCTGAAGATACAAATAGCAAAAGTCATATCAGCACAGAAAAAATATCGTAAAATCAGAAGTAACTAAAAAAATTATTAACAACGAAATACTAGTTCAACAACGTTTGTTATTGTAACAACAATATATGTTGTTAATGTGACAAAAATTCATTTATATTTCCAATTAAATGCATCAATTACAATCATTGTTTTTAATAGCACAAAATGCACATTGATAACACAGACACTTTCAAACCATTTAATCAAGCACAAATACATATATGGGCATCACGGTGGTAGTGTATTAGACTCGTATTATGATCGTAGGTATTTGTTTTATTTATAGTCTTTTATTTTTCAAATTATGATTAATTTTTATTAAAAAATAAAAATTTTTTTATTCGACCCTTAAAATATTATATTTTGAGTAGGTTTATTCTAGCTCGAGGTCGTTATTTCCTTTACTAATTAGAATAATTTTCAAGAAAATTATTTTTCTGTTTTAAATATATTTATGTTGGTCATTTTTTGCACGTGTCGATTAAGTCTTGCAAAAAATTACCAACATAAATAAATTTAAAACAGAAAAATAATTTTTTTGAAAATTATTCTATAAGAATATCATAGTTTTAATTAGTAAAGGAAATAATGACCTCGAGCTATAATAAACCTACTCAAAACATATTTTTTTTTTTTTAATTTTTTATTATTATATTTGTTAACTTTTTTAAAAAATTTGACGACATTATGAGCAGGTTTTTTAATTAATTCCATTGTTAAAGTAACAAAGAATTTAATTTAAAAAAAATGATATTTTTAAAAGTTACAAAATTTATTTTTTCATTGACAGAATCCGATATTGGGTCAGTTTCAATTAAATATTTAATTGTATTAACAATAAAGTTAATTGTATTGACAACTTTTTTGCAAGCCTTTCGAAGATTTTGTAAACTACCAACAGTTTAGAATGAATTTAATCGATGGTGAGTTTCGTAAGTAAAGATTTGTGAGATTTCAGCAACCTTTATATTAGTCTTCTCAGATTTGGGAAAGATAATGTATCATATCACACACATAGTTTAACTTGCAGATCAACTGCACGTGTACCCTTTCACATACAATCATCCGAGAACATTTTGGACATTTTCTTTTTTTTATTTCTGCTTCACTTATACAGTATTGTAGAGGATATTATATGTATGTATGTGTTTTGTAGAATATGCCTTAGAGTCTAATTAATTAAAACATCTATTAAACTGTTTCATTTTCATCTTTTGGGGGCAAATGTTTGAAAAGTGGTTCCACTTGTTTTTGTGTTTTAGATTTTTGTTTGGAAGTTATTTGATAACAGCCTCAATGTTTTCAAACTGCGTGGGGTCAAGTTTATTTGAGAATTAAATTTATTTTATTGAATTATTTTTTAAAAAGAAAACATTTTTTTTAATTGTATTTTTTTAAAGCTTTTAAGCTATCTATCTTCTATATATATAAAAGAGTTGGGTGAGTGAGTGAGTGAGTGAATGACTGACTGACTGACTGATTCATCATCGCCCAGCCCAAACCGCTGAAGCTAGAGACTTGAAATTTGGACTGTAGGTTCACCTCCCGGAATATAGATCCACTAAGGCTGGATTTTTGCCAGTGTTGATTCTAAGGGGGTAAAAAGGGTAAAAAACTGTACTTTTGGTACTTTTTATATCTCCCGAAATAATGGTCATAGAGACTTGAAATTTGGACTGTATGTTCACTTCCCGGAACATAGATCCTCTAAGGCTGGACTTTTGCCAATGTTGATTCTAAGGGAGTAAAACGGGTAAAAAACTATACTTTTGGTACTTTTTATATCTCCCGAAATAATGGTCATAGAGACTTGAAATTTGGACTCTATGTTCACATCCTGGAATATAGATCCACTAAGGCTGGAATTTTACCAATGTTGATTCTAAGGGGGTAAAATGGGTAAAAAATTATACTCTTGGTACCTTTAATCTTTCCTTAAGTAATGGTCCTAGAATCTTGAAATTTGGAATGTAGATTCACCTCCCAGAAAATAGGTTCACTAGGGCTGAATTTTTGCCAATGTTGATTCTAAGGGGGTAAAAAGGGTAAAAAACTGTACCTTTGGTACCTTTTATATTTCCTTAAATAATAGTCCTAGAAACTTGAAATTTGCAATGTAGGTTCACCTTCCAAGAAAAATATCCACAAAGGCTGGGTTTTTGGCCAATGTTGATTCTACGGGGGTAAAATGGGTAAAAAGTGTACTCTTGGTACTTTTTTTTTATTTACTGAAATAATGGTCATATAAACTTGAAATTTGGAATGTAGGATCCTTTGGTAAAAAAACAATATGGAAAGGTACTTTTTGAAAAGTACCTTTTTTAAAAAGTACCTTTAATAAAAAGTACCATTTATAAAAAGTACCTTTTATAAAAAGTACCTTTTATAAAAAGTACCTTTTATAAAAAGTACCTTTCATAAAAAGTACCTTTTATAAAAAGTATCTTTTATAAAAAATACCTTTTATAAAAAGTACCTTTTATAAAAAGTACCTTTTTTAAAAAGTACTTTTTATTAAAAGTACCTTTTATATAAAGTACCATTTATAAAAAGTACCTTTTACAAAAAGTACTTTTTACAAAAAGTACCTTTTATAAAAAGTATCTTTTAATAAAAGTACCTTTAATAAAATGTACCTTTTATAAAAATTACCTTTTGTAAAAATTACCTTTTGCAAAAAAAACATTCCAGGAAAAGTACTTTTTGAAAATTCCTTTTCTTAAGGGGTAAAAATAGTACTTATGGTAGTTTTTATATATCCTGAAATAATGATCATAGAAACTTGATATTTGCAATGTAGGATCCTTAAGTGAAAACAAATTCTGGAAAAAGTAATTTTTGAAATTTCCTTTTCTTAGGGGGGGGGGGGGGGGGTAAAATTTTAAACTTTACGTACGTTCTTATTTCCGGTAGTAATGACCCTAGAATCTTGAAATTTGTAATGCTGGATCATTTGGTAAAAAACATTCTGGAAAAAATACTTTTTGGAAATTCCGCTTCTTAGTAGGGTAAAAAGGCTAAAAAAGTGTACTTCCTGTAATTTTGATACTTTCTGACGTAATGGTTCTAGAAACTTAAAATTTTGGATGTAAAATTCTTCGGTGAAAACCAAAATTTTGGGAAAAGTACTTCTTGGAAATTCCGTTTCTTAACGGGGTTAAAAAGTATACTTTTTGTACTTTTAATATTCCTAGATAATTGCAATTTGTAATGTTGTTCTTCGGTGAAGAAAAAATATACTGGAAAAAGTACTTTTTGGAAATTCCGTTTCTAACGGGGGTAATAAAGTGTAATTTTGGTACTTTTTTTTTTTTTTTGTTCCATAATAATTGTCTTAGAAGCTTGAATTTTGGAATGTGGGGTCCTTCGGTGAAAAAAAAAAAACAATCTGCTATGCTAAAGTTTTTTTAAAAGATTTCGTTTCTAGAGGTGTAGAAAACTGTTTTTTATACTTTTTATACTTCTTGAAATAATGATCCTAGGCAGTGAAAATTTGAATGCTGTAATCTTTAGTGAAAAAATATTTTGGAAAAAGTACTTTTAGGAAATTCTGTTTCTAAGAGTCGTAAAGGGCATAAAAAAGTGTAAGTTTGGTACTTCTTATATTTCTTGAAACGGTTCAGAAAAAAAAAGTTTGTGGAAAATTTAATTTTAAGTGGAAAAGGTGGCAAATGGTTATTTGTACCTATCTATATATTAAAGCCTAGAAACTCAAAATTTGACGCACAGTATCCTCCAGCCGAAATAACACCCAAGAGATGGACAGGGCGAAAAGGGGTACCTAAATTTGTACAAGTGGTTTAAAATGGTATTTTTATATCTATAAGATAAATACAATAGCACTTTTTATTTCTGTAACGCATATTATATGGAGAGGAATGAAACTTGCATGGAGATTGAAATGGAAATGAAATGGAGTAGAACGGGGAACGAAATGGAATAGAGCGGGGAACAATATAGAATGATACTTTTTACTAAAATTTTTCTTATTACACTTTTTAACTCCATATTTTCTCTCTCTATGTTTTTTTACCCACATTTTTTTTTATTCCAATTTCTTTTTTCACTGAAATATTTATTCACTCAAGATCCAAAATCCCGACATAAGGGCTCGAAAATTGTCAAAATCTTTTCACCAGAACGAACATGACAACGTATCACCGAAATTATTCAAATTTTATTGTTTAAGTTATTCAATGAAATATTATTTTATGAAAGACTTAAGCATCCACAATTAAATAAAACAAAGACTATTTTTTTAAATCGGTAGGGTAATCCTGATCCTTCTATTATCCGGTATTTAACATAACCGGTAACGAAGTTCCGGCGGGCGAGCTAGTACAACAATATAAGAATTATATTTAATTGTGCAGAAATATGTTGTGGTATGGGAATGTCGATACTAGTAAAATTTCTACGTGTTTCCTTTTAAAAGGACTTCAAAGTTTGAAAGGATACATTTCGCAAAAAACTTTTGAAATTTTTGACCGAAAATAAAAGAGGATGATCTCCTTTAATTTTTCCATTTTTCTATTTTGCCATATCAGGATAAACGGATGTCAATAAATTCATTTCAATACTTAATGAAAATATTATTTTTAAAATTTTTAATGATATTGAAGTATACATTTTTGAAAGGACGTAACTTATCTTATTTTCCCTGATATTTAAAAAATAATATAAAATTAAAATTAGGGGAGATCCTCGTCTTTGATTTTTTACCACTAGTGGCATCCTAGGACAAGTACAAATATTAAAAAAATATTTTATAAAATTTAATACTCTAAAACTTAAAAGTCATTTTCAAAGGAAACAGGATCACAAATTGAAAAACTGTAAATGAAGTTTTACTACATTTAGACTCTAGTTTCAAACGTACTATATTATCCAGTTCGTGTTCAACGATTTTTTTTTTCATTTTTGTCGAACGGTGTTATCAAAAAATATAGAATTTTCTACAGAAAATTTGTTACTGTTATAGAATTTACTATAGAAATTTTTTGTTATCGAGAACTATACAATATTTTACAGAAAATTTTTTGGTATCGAGAACTAAAGTAGTAAAGTTATCGATTACAAAAAATTTTCCATGGAAAATTCTATAGTTATCGATAACTAACAATTTTTTATAGAAAATTATATAGCTATCGATAAAAAAAAATTTTCTATGAAAAATTCTATAGTTATCGATATCAGAAAATGTTCTATGAAAAATTCTATAGTTATCGATAACAAAAATTTTTTTATGAAAAATTCTATGGTTATCGATAAAAAAAAAAAATTCTTTAAAAAGTTTTATAGCCATCGATAGCAAAAAAAAATTTAAGAATCCAAAAATTTTCTAAAAAATATTCCACTGTCTATATTCCTATAGTTGCCGAAAACAAAAAATCTTTGTAGGTTCCACAGTACGTATGAGTGTTATTATTTTCAATGTTTTCAATAATAACACTCATACGCTACGTTTCCATGACAACAAAAGTATCGCTGCAGTTCTCACAGATATTCCATGCCAAATCAGACACTTTGAATTTTTTTTAGATTTTCCCCAATTTGTTGACAGTTTTTAGAAACCTTCGAAAACTGCTTCATGGTAAAAAAAATTTTATATAGAAAATTCTATAGTTATCGATAGCAAAAATTTTTCTATAAAAAATTCTATAGTTGTCGATAACAAAAAATTTTATATAAAAAATTCTATAGTTATCGATAACAAAAAACTTCTATAGTTATTGATAACAAAAAAATCTAAAGAAAATTCTATAGTTATCGATAGTAAAAAAAATCAATAGAAAATTCTATAGCTATCGACAAAAAAAAAATTTCTACAGAAAATTCTATAATTATCGAAAAAAAATACTGTCTATAGAAAATTCTATAGTTATCGACAACAAAAAATGTATATAAAAAATTCTATGGTTATCGATAACAAAAAAAATTCTATAGAAAATTCTATAGTTATCGACAACAAAAAATTTATATAGAAAATTATATAGTTATCGATAACAAAAAATCTTTTATAGAAAATTACATAGTTATCGATAACAAAAAAATGTCTATAAAAAATTTCTATAGAAAATTCTATAGTTATCGATAACAAAAAATTTTCTACAGAAAATTCTTTAGTGCTCGATAACAAAAAAATTTATATAGAAAATTCTATAGTTATCGATAGCAACAAATTTTATATAAAAAATTCTATAGTTATCGATAACAAAAAACTTCTATAGAAAATTCTATAGTAATCTATAGCTAAAAATTTTATATAAAAAATTATATAATTATCGATAACAAAAACCTTCTATCGAAAATTCTATAGTTATAGATAACAAATAATTTTCTGTGGAAAATAATATATTTATCGATAACAAAAAAAATTCATAGAAAATTTTATAGTTATCGATAACAAAAAATGTTATATAGAAAATACTATAGCTATCGAAAACAAAAAAAAAAATACCTATAGAAAATTCTATAGTTATCGATAGCAAAAAAATTTATATAAAAGCTTATATAGTTATCGATAACTAAAAACTTCTATTGAAAATTATAAATATATCGATAACAAAAAAAATCTATAGAAAATTCTATAGTTATCGATAGTAAAAAAATTTCAATAGAAAATTCTATAGTTTTCGACAACAAAAAATTTTCTACAGAAAATTCTATAGTTATCGAAAACAAACAATATTCTTTGGAAAATGCAATAGTAACCGATAATAAAAACAATTATTTAAATTTCTATAGTTATCGATAACAAAAAAAAAATATTAAAATTTCTATAGTTATCGATACCAAAAAATATTCTATAGAAAATTCTAAAGTTATCGATAACAATATATTGTTCATAAAAGAATTCTATACTTATCGATTACAAAAAAATTTTCAATAGAAAATTCTATAGTCATCGATAACAAAAAACTTTCTATAGAAAATTCTATAGTTATCGATTACAAAAAAATGTTCATTACAAAATTCTATAGTCATCGATAACAAAAAAATTTCTATAGAAAATTCTATAGTTATCGATAACAAAAAATGTTCTATTGAAAATTCTATAGCTATTGATATAACTTTAAAATTTTCTATAAAAAATCCTATAGTTATCGATTACAAAACATTTCGAAAACGATTCTATAGAAAATTTTTTGCTATCGATAACGATAGAATTTTCTACAGAAAATTTTTTGCTATCAATATCGATAGAATTTTCTATAGAAAATTTTTTGCTATCGATATCGATAGAATTTTCTATAGAAAATTTTTTTCTATCGATATCGATAGAATTTTCTATAGAAAATTTTTTGCTATCGATATCGAAAGAATTTTCTATAGAAAATTTTTTGCTATCGATAGAATTTTCTATAGAAAATTTTTTGCTATCGATATCGAAAGAATTTTCTATAGAAAATTTTTTGCTATCGATAGAATTTTCTATAGAAAATTTTTTGCTCTCGATATCGATAGCATTTTCTATAGAAAATTTTTTGCTATCGATATCGATAGAATTTTCTATAGAACATTTTTTGCTATCGATATCGATAGAATTTTCTATAGAACATTTTTTGCTGTCGATATCAATAGAATTTTCTGTAGAAAATTGTTTGCTATCGATATCGATAGAATTTTCTATAGAAAATTTTTTGCTATCGATATCGATAGAATTTTCTATAGAAAATTTTTTGCTATCGATATCGATAGAATTTTCTATAGAAAATTTTTTGCTATCGATATCGATAGAATTTTCTATAGAAAATTTTTTGCTATCGATATCGATAGAATTTTCTATAGAAAATTTTTTGCTATCGATATCGATAGAATTTTCTATAGAAAATTTTTTGCTATCGATATCGATAGAATTTTCTATAGAAAATTTTTTGCTATCGATATCGATAGAATTTTCTATAGAAAATTTTTTGCTATCGATATCGATAGAATTTTCTATAGAAAATTTTTTGCTATCGATATCGATAGAATTTTCTATAGAATATTTTTTGCTATCGATATCGATAGAATTTTCTATAGAAAATTTTTTGCTATCGATATCGATAGAATTTTCTATAGAAAATTTTTTGCTATCGATATCGATAGAATTTTCTATAGAAAATTTTTTGCTATCGATATCGATAGAATTTTCTATAGAAAATTTTTTGCTATCGATATCGATAGAATTTTCTATAGAAAATTTTTTGCTATCGATATCGATAGAATTTTCTATAGAAAATTTTTTGCTATCGATATCGATAGAATCTTCTATAGAAAATTTTTTGCTATCGATATCGATAGAATTTTCTATAGAAAATTTTTTGCTATCGATATCGATAGAATTTTCTATAGAAAATTTTTTGCTATCGATATCGATAGAATTTTCTATAGAAAATTTTTTTCTATCGATATCGATAGAATTTTCTATAGAAAATTTTTTGCTATCGATATCGAAAGAATTTTCTATAGAAAATTTTTTGCTATCGATAGAATTTTCTATAGAAAATTTTTTGCTATCGATATCGAAAGAATTTTCTATAGAAAATTTTTTGCTATCGATAGAATTTTCTATAGAAAATTTTTTGCTCTCGATATCGATAGCATTTTCTATAGAAAATTTTTTGCTATCGATATCGATAGAATTTTCTATAGAACATTTTTTGCTATCGATATCGATAGAATTTTCTATAGAACATTTTTTGCTGTCGATATCAATAGAATTTTCTGTAGAAAATTGTTTGCTATCGATATCGATAGAATTTTCTATAGAAAATTTTTTGCTATCGATATCGATAGAATTTTCTATAGAAAATTTTTTGCTATCGATATCGATAGAATTTTCTATAGAAAATTTTTTGCTATCGATATCGATAGAATTTTCTATAGAAAATTTTTTGCTATCGATATCGATAGAATTTTCTATAGAAAATTTTTTGCTATCGATATCGATAGAATTTTCTATAGAAAATTTTTTGCTATCGATATCGATAGAATTTTCTATAGAAAATTTTTTGCTATCGATATCGATAGAATTTTCTATAGAAAATTTTTTGCTATCGATATCGATAGAATTTTCTATAGAATATTTTTTGCTATCGATATCGATAGAATTTTCTATAGAAAATTTTTTGCTATCGATATCGATAGAATTTTCTATAGAAAATTTTTTGCTATCGATATCGATAGAATTTTCTATAGAAAATTTTTTGCTATCGATATCGATAGAATTTTCTATAGAAAATTTTTTGCTATCGATATCGATAGAATTTTCTATAGAAAATTTTTTGCTATCGATATCGATAGAATTTTCTATAGAAAATTTTTTGCTATCGATATCGATAGAATTTTCTATAGAAAATTTTTTGCTATCGATATCGATAGAATTTTCTATAGAAAATTTTTTGCTATCGATATCGATAGAATTTTCTATAGAAAATTTTTTGCTATCGATATCGATAGAATTTTCTATAGAAAATTTTTTGCTATCGATATCGATAGAATTTTCTATAGAAAATTTTTTGCTATCGATATCGATAGAATTTTCTATAGAAAATTTTTTGCTATTGATATCGATAGAATTTTCTATAGAAAATTTTTTGCTATCGATATCGATAGAATTTTCTTTAGAAAATTTTTTGATATCGATGGAATTTTCTATAGAAAATTTTTTGCTATCGATATCGATAGAATTTTCTATAGAAAATTTTTTGCTATCGATATCGATAGAATTTTCTATAGAAATTTTTTTGCTATTGATATCGATAGAATTTTCTATAGAAACTTTTTTGCTATTGATATCGATAGAATTTTCTATAGAAAATTTTTTGCTATCGATATCGATAGAATTTTCTATAGAAAATTTTTTGCTATCGATATCGATAGAATTTTCTACAGAAAATTTTTTGCTATCGATATCGATAGAATTTTCTATAGAAAATTTTTTGCTATCGATATCGATAGAATTTTCTATAGAAAATTTTTTGCTATCGATATCGATAGAATTTTCTATAGAAAATTTTTTGCTATCGATAGAATTTTCTATAGAAAATTTTTTGCTATCGATATCGATAGAATTTTCTATAGAAAATTTTTTGCTATCGATAGAATTTTCTATAGAAAATTTTTTGCTATCGATATCGATAGAATTTTCTATAGAAAATTTTTTGCTATCGATATCGATAGAATTTTCTATAGAAAATTTTTTGCTATCGATATCGATAGAATTTTCTATAGAAAATTTTTTGCTATTGATATCGATAGAATTTTCTATAGAAACTTTTTTGCTATTGATATCGATAGAATTTTCTATAGAAAATTTTTTGCTATCGATATCGATAGAATTTTCTATAGAAACTTTTTTGCTATTGATATCGATAGAATTTTCTATAGAAAATTTTTTGCTATCGATATCGATAGAATTTTCTATAGAAAATTTTTTGCTATCGATATCGATAGAATTTTCTATAGAAAATTTTTTGCTATCGATATCGATAGAATTTTCTATAGAAAATTTTTTGCTATCGATATCGATAGAATTTTCTATAGAAAATTTTTTGCTATCGATATCGATAGAATTTTCTATAGAAACTTTTTTGCTATTGATATCGATAGAATTTTCTATAGAAAATTTTTTGCTATCGATATCGATAGAATTTTCTATAGAAACTTTTTTGCTATTGATATCGATAGAATTTTCTATAGAAAATTTTTTGCTATCGATATCGATAGAATTTTCTATAGAAAATTTTTTGCTATCGATATCGATAGAATTTTCTATAGAAAATTTTTTGCTATCGATATCGATAGAATTTTCTATAGAAAATTTTTTGCTATCGATATCGATAGAATTTTCTATAGAAAATTTTTTGTAATTTATTTATACACTCTAAAAAATGCATGTAACTTTACTATTATTAAGTTAGTAAATTTTCATGTATATTTACAGAGAAGGCGCAAATATAAACACGGAGTGTTTAAACAAAATAGTTACACACTTATTTGTAAAGAATTACACACAAAAACTAGTACATCGTGTATTGTGAAACATGTTTATAAGATAATAAACACTTTCACTTTAAATGTACATTTTTTCTATGTAAATTTTGTTTCAGGCACAAAATATGTAATCAAACATAGATTAACAAATTGTCAAAACTTTATTAAAAAAAAAACAGTTTGAACATTTGTATAAAAATTTAGGTAAAAATTTAAAAATTTTTAATAAATAAAACTAAACCACTCATAAGCTATTTTTTTAGATGCATTTCCAGCATTCAGCGTTAGAATTATACTAAACCACTCATAAGCTATTTTTTTAGATGCATTTCCAGCATTCAGCGTTAGAATTATACGTCAAGAAGGGCAACAAAAGAGAGCATTAAATTCGGCTGTGCGGAATCTTTGGTAGCTTAAAAAAAATTACCAGGAGGGAAAAAAATTGGCATGGGTGTCTTGTGATAGAGAAGGTTGTGTGTGTCGGTGATGTGCGACAGGGGACGTTGAACAAACTGCAGGTCAAAAATATTTGAAAACAGCTAAAAAAAAAGTACAATTAGGCATTGCCAAAAGTATTAATGACCTCCACAATAGAATGTATATAAAAATTATCAGATTCAGAGACATTTTTTCTATAGAAAAATTCTCAGATTCTGAAATAATTTTTCTATAGAAAAATTCACATATTCTGAGATATTTTTTCTATAGAAAAATTCTCATATTCTGATATTTTTCTATAGAAAAATTCTCCGATTCTGAGATATTTTTTCAATAGAAAACTTCTCAGATTCTGAGATATTTTTTCTATAGAAAAATTCTCAGATTCTGAGATATTTTTTCTATAGAAAAATTCTCAGATTCTGAGATATTTTTTCTATAGAAAAATTCTCAGATTCTGAGATATTTTTTTTATAGAAAAATTCTCAGATTCTGAGATATTTTTTCTATAGAAAAATTCTCAAATTCAGAGATATTTTTTCTATAGAAAAATTCTCAGATTCTGAGATATTTTTTCTATAGAAAAATTCTCAGATTCTGAGATATTTTTTCTATAGAAAAATTCTCAGATTCTGAGATATTTTTTCTATAGAAAAATTCTCAGATTCTGAGATATTTTTTCTATAGAAAAATTCTCAGATTCTGAGATATTTTTTCTATAGAAAAATTCTCAGATATTTTTTCTATAGAAAAATTCTCAGATTCTGAGATATTTTTTCTATAGAAAAATTCTCAGATTCTAAGATATATTTTCTATAGAAAAATTCTCAGATTCTGAGATAGTTTTTCTATAGAAAAATTCTCAGATTCTGAGATATTTTTTTATAAAAAAATTCTCATATTCTGAGATATTTTTCTATAAAAAAATTCTCAGATTCTGAGATATTTTTTCAATAGAAAACTTCTCAAATTCTGAGATATTTTTTCTTTAGAAAAATTCTTAGATTCTGAGATATTTTTTCTATAGAAAAATTCTCAGATTCTGAGATATTTTTTCTATAGAAAAATTCTCAGATTCGTAGATAATTTTTCTATAGAAAAATTCTCAGATTCTGAGATAATTTTTCTACAGAAAAATTCTCAGGTTCTAAGATATTTTTTTCTATAGAAAAATTATCAGATTCCGAGATATTGTTTCTATAGAAAAGTTTTCAGATTCTGAGACATTTTTCTATAGAAAAAATGTCTCAGCAATTGAGGATTATTGTACAGAAAAAATCAGAGAATTTTTCTATGGAAAAAATCAGAGAAGTTTTCTATAGAAAAAATCAGAGAATTTTTCTATAGAAAAAATCAGAGAATTTTTCTATAGAAAAAATCAGAGAATTTTTCTATAGAAAAAATCAGAGAATTTTTCTATAGAAAAAATCAGAGAATTTTTCTATAGAAAAAATCAGAGAAATTTTCTATAGAAAAAATCAGAGAAATTTTCTATAGAAAAAATCAGAGAATTTTTCTATAGAAAAAATCTGAGAATTTTTCTACAGAAAAAAATCAGAGAATTTTTCTACAGAAAAAAATCAGGGAATTTTTCTATAGAAAAAATCAGAGAATTTTTCTATAGAAAAAATCTGAGAATTTTTCTATAGAGAAAATCTGAGAATTTTTCTATAGAAAAAAATCAGAGAATTTTTCTATTGAAAAAATCAGAGAATTTTTCTATTGAAAAAATCCGAGAATTTTTCTATTGAAAAAATCCGAGAATTTTTCTATAGAAAAAATCCGAGAATTTTTCTATAGAAAAAATGAGAGAATTTTTCTATAGAAAAAATCAGAGAATTTTTCTATAGAAAAAATTAGAAAATTTTTCTATAGAAAAAATCAGAGAATTTTTCTACAGAAAAAAATCAGGGAATTTTTCTATAGAAAAATTCTGAGAATTTTTCTATAGAAAAAATCTGAGAATATTTCTATAGAAAAAATCAGAGAATTTTTCTATAGAAAAAATCAGAGAATTTTTCTATAGACAAAAACAGAGAATTTTTCTATAGAAAAAAACAGAGAATTTTTCTATAAAAAAAAATCAGAGAATTTTTCTATAAAAAAAATCAGAGAATTTTTCTATAGAAAAAATCAGAATTTTTCTATAAAAAAATTCAGAGAATTTTTCTATAGAAAAAATCTGAATTTTTCTATAAAACAATCAGAAAATTTTTCTCTAGAAAAATGTCTCAGAGTTTCTTTAGAAAAATTTTCATATTCTGAGAAATTATTTCTATATTAAAAAAATTTCTCAGAATCTGAGAATTTTTCTATAGAAAAAATGTTTCAAAATCTGAGAACTTTTCTATAGAAAAAATGTCATAGAATCCGCGAATTTTTCTATAAAAGAATGTCTCAGAATCTGAGAATTTTTCTATAGAAAAAATGTCACAGAATCTGAGAAAATTCTCCGATAATTTTTTTTATCCAAAACAATTTCTCTTTTGACAAGTTATATGATTCTGAAAGATTTATAGAAAAATTATTAAATTCTGAGGCATTTTTGATATTAAAAAAGTTCAAATTATGAGACATTTTTTCTCTAGAAAAACTCTCGAATTATGAAACATTTTTTTTTTTAATTTTTTTTTTTTTGTTTAATCTAACTTTTTTATTTAGTTTAAGCGTTTTTATTAAATTTTAAGTTTGTTTTAGACCTTTATTAAAATATTTATTTTAAATAAAGCATCATTTAAAAATAAATTTCTTGTTTTTTAATATTTGAATTTTGAAAAGTTAGGGTGGTTTTATAAAAAGCATTTTTAATGTATATGCACATAATTTCCATGTATTTTCAGGCATTTCTATTTTAAGTTTACTAAATTAAAATTTATGTGTACACACAAACACCGTAAAATTTATTGAAACATTTTTGTTCCGAAACATTTTGTAGACACATGAATATGTACGTTTACATACTTTGTGTTTATCACTTTAAACACAACATGTATTTTTACACGGTTTATAGTAGGAGAACAGTTACCTACTATAAACAGGGTAAATTTACATGAAAATTGATTAGAGTGTAGATTTATTTTGTTAAAAACTGTTATTATTCTACTACGATTTCCTACCAATTTACAAAACATTTCAATTACTTAAAGCTCGTTAAAAAATTTACAACTTGTAGATCTTCTTCTTATTACATTTTCTTATCCTTTCACCATTTTCTTTTTATCAGAATTCCTTTTTTTAAAAATGTTTGTTGTCAAGATGAGATCTGAACAAAATACTGTCTTAACACATAAAATTTGTATGCTTTAAGCATTGAAACCATTAACTTGTTTTTACCAAAATCGTTTAGCAACACGAAGACTTCTTCTCGACCACATGTTGATAGTTTTTAAACTACTTGGCTTAAAATGTTTAGCACGTAATGTGGATGCAACAAGCAAGCAAGGAATGAATGAGCATTCACACTCATACAGATTAAAAACAACAAAAAAACAAAACATGGCAATAAATGCTAGATGGAAGTGAATGCTGGAAATTGCTCTTGGTGGTAGTTAGATAGAAAAATAACGCACTTAAAACTGCAGAAATGCATATGTTTCTTGTAAAAACGAATATCGGCATGTAGGGAGAAAACAATTTTTTAACTTGACTTGCATACAAATGTTGTAACAAATCCATATATAAGATAATCAGTAATGAAACAATTTTTTAGCTATATTATAAAAAAAAAAATTCTATAAAAAATATATTCTTGCTACATACTATATACGATACTACGTGTTGGTCATTTGATAGGTGGCTTTAGGTAACATAAAAAATTGAAATAATTGCAAATAGGACATGAGAGTTTATTTCTGCTGTAAGTGTTATTAACATAATAGGATTTTTAATAATTGCTAAATATGTCCTTGTTATAATAGAATTTTATATAACAAATATTGTTGCATTATGAAATATATCTATGTTAATAAACACGGACTCGGTAAGAATTTTTGACTCAAAAATATTCTATCTCGGACCATTACTGGATACTTCTTAGCATTGACATCACAATAGAGAAACGGAACGCAAAGAAACGACCTTAATTAAATTTCGAAGTCTTACAGTCTTCAGAAATGGAAAAGCCGGGAAACATATGACGAACACCCTTAGGAATGCTTATCTTAAACTCTGTTCCAAGCGCTTGCCTCCGAAAAAGATCCATCAACGTCGGTGGAAGCCGGATCTTAAACAACTTTAATTAGGAATTGCTTCAATAATTCATCAAAAAATGTAGTAAAACTGCATTTACATATTTTCTTTTCGTGATCCTGTTTCCTTTTTCTTCAAAGTTTTTGAGGATTAATTTTTATAAAATATTTTTTTAATATTAGTACTTGTCCCAGGATGCCACTAGTGATAGCAAATGAAAGAGAAGGATCTCCACAAATTTTCCTAGCTTATTATTTTTACATATCAGGAAAAAGAAGGTCAGTTACGTCCTTGCAAAAATGTATCCTTCAATATCATTCAAAATTTTCAAAAAAAATATTTTGGTAAAGTTTTCAAATGACTTAAGTCACATTCTTTTGTCCCGATATGGCAAAATAAAAATGTAAAAATTTGGGGAAATCGTCCTCTTTCAGTTGCCATCACCAGTGTCATCCATAATATTTTACAAAAACTTTAAAGGCCTATTAAAAGGAAACATGATCACGAAATGAAAAACTGTAAATACAGTTTTTTTTTTTTTTTTTTTTTTTTTACGTTGAACCAACACTCAGGGGATGCCCCTATTAATGCAGTGCATTGTGTTGATATCAGGAAAATAGGTTATGAGGAGGAGGAAAGAGGGAGTAGTGTTTGTGGATATTTGACTTGAATTTATCTACATTGAAAGAAACTGGGAAGACCTCTACGGGAAGATTATTCCACATACGGCTAGTTCGACTGATGAACGAACCTTCTCTGTAATGCGCTGTGCGATCCACTGGACAATCGACAACAATCGGATGTGATCTACTAGACAACCGAGTATTGCGAACAAAAACTCGGGCTCTAGGGATAAGTTCACTTATCTCAGCAGAACACTTTCCATGGTAATATCGATAGAACAGAGTCACACAACCCACATTCCGACGATGCTCCAATGAGTCAATAGAGTTGGACACACTATTGTCATTGATTAGCATCAACGCCCTCCTTTGCACACGGTCCAAGAGCTCCAAAATAGACTTTGAAGCCCCTGCCCATATATGGGAGTTGTATTCCATCTTCGGTCGGATGTAGGTGGTATAAATAGTGAGGAGATCTGATGAGGTGAAGTACTTCTTACACCGGTTTAAAAAACCGAGACACTTGAATGCTTCTTTCGACACTTGAAAGTGTAATTAAAAAAAAAATGTAATTAAAAAAAAAAAATCGAACAAAATTTTGGTTCGTATGGAAAAAAAATTTTTGGGGCAAAATGTTAACCCCCAAAGGCACGGCTTAATTTTGCCCAATTTGGCTTAAAAATTAAAACATAGTGTTTTAAGACCAAAACGAGTCTTAATTTGTAATTTATTTATACATTATTTTCTCATGACGAAACAAACATACATTAAAGTGCCGTAAAATTTCTCTGAAATAAAGAATTATTTTAATAAATTTACCCCAGTGCCATCTACCGTATCCAATTTTTTTTTATCAAAAAACTTATTTTTGCAATGAAAAAATTTAAAAACTTATTTTTGTTTAATGAATATATCTTGTGAAATTGAGCCAAATAGTACCATAAATACAAAAAATTGATTTATTACGACAACAGCGCCACTTATCGGATCCAAATTTATAAATATATTTTGTGAATTTCAGTCAAATCGTACCATAAATACAAAAAATCTCGAAAACAGCACCACCTATCGGTATTAAAGTTTGGTGTCAATCGGTCTAGCGGTTCTTGAGTTTTAGTATCACGTACCCGGCACAAACGTTTTTAACATGACAATGTTTTTAGGCTGGTGTCTAATTTTAAGAAAGTTGCAGGACGCCACCTCAGTTTGACTATATAAGCTAACAATTAACGAAAAAGAAAACAAGAATTACTATTTTCATTTTCTTAAAACCAAAAATTTTAATAACTTGGGTTTGTAACTTGGATAATAATTCACCTCGTGGTGAATAAAACCGTTTTTCACCAGCTGGTGAATAAAAAGTAACATAATTATTTTTCAACAAAAACAATTTTTTTTTTTATAATTTTTTTTTAATCAATTTTTTTTTTTTCATCAAATTTTTTTTTTTTTTTTGTGTCAATTTTTTTTCCATCAATTTTTTTTTCCGCAGTTTTTTTTTGATAATTTTTTTTTTCATTTTACTTTTTTTCATCAAATTTTTTTTATTAACTTTTTTTCATTAACTTTTTTTTCAATAATTTTTTCATCAAATTTTTTTTTTTTATAATTTTTTATTTTTCATAAATTTTTTTTTCCATAATTTTTTTTTTAACAAAGTTTTTTTTTCATAAATTTTTTTTTCATAAAATTTTTTTTTTTCATCAATTTTTTTTCGGCTGTAGGCAAAATCACCCAAATAAAAATCGCCCAAAAAATTTTATGAAAAATCGCCCAAATGCAAAATCGCCCAAAAAATATGAAAAATGACCCAAAAAGAAAAATACGAAACTTCGCCCTAAATTAACGAAAAAAAGCCCAAAAAATAAATGAAAAATGGCCCAAAATAAAAAAAGATTTTTTTAACACATTTTTTTCAAAACACATACTACACAGAAAAGCTTTCTTTTGCGGAGAGGGTGGGTATAAGGCATGGAGTTTGTAGTCTCTAATCCCGGCCGAAGGCCGGCTACTTAGAAGACCTTTAAGACAAAGGCTTTTAAGATAAGACCAAAGGTTACGTGGTTATTATTTATTTTTATAGATCGTTGTTTTGAGAATACAGCCCGTAAAATGCATATACAATTCGCTCCTTTACTTGTATAGTGTCACAACTCAAAATATTTGATTTTGCAGAAAACACGTTTAAAGTTTACTATTGAAACTGGTTTTTAATTGAAAAAGGCCGGTACATAGAAAATGTAATAATGGCGTGTACTCTTCTCAAACGGTGAGTTTAAAAGATATTAATGCGAATTTTTTACACAATATAAAGCACGATATAACGAATAATTCTGCATCATTAACTCAAAAAAAGAATTTTTTGAGATATGACACTATACAAGTAAAGGAGCGAATTGATGTAAAAGTTTTAAGTGTGAAACTTAAATTTTAACGAAATAAAAAAAAATTGGAATTAGATCCGATGAAAGCGCCGCAGGCGAAAAATTTTACCAACAAATTTTAACAAAAAATCGCGCGATTTTTTGTTAAAATTTGTTGGTAAAATTTTTCGACTTCGGCGCTTTCATCGGAGTTGCATGCTGTTTTTAAATTCATTATTTTTGATTTTCTACTGCGCTGCGATAGATTTATATGTAGCGTGGTAATCTATATGTAAGAGCAGGGGTTTGGGGTTCGATTCCCACCAGAGCCTTTGTATGTTAGCAACAAAGGAACGGATTTGCTTCAGCTTATTCTTGGTTAGTTAAATATATAATTTATAAAAAAAAAAAATATATTATTATCTGTTTCTAAAAATAATAATATACTGATTTATTGTGACATACATATTTCAGTTTTGACATTTTAAGATTTTGACAAAAAATAAAACCAAAATAAAATTGGGCAATTTTTCATATATAATTTTTGGGTAATTTTTCGTAATGAAAAATCACCCAATTTTTAATTTCGAAATTTTGCCCAAAAACTATGAAAATTTGCCCAAAAATGCTGGGTAACTTTTCATATGAAATATGACCCAAATTTGTATGACAAATATTTGGGCGAATTTTCGTTTTCTTTTTTGGGCCATTTTTCTTTGGGCGATTTTGCCTACAGCCTTTTTTTTCATTATTTTTTTTTTTTTTCATTATTTTTTTTTTTTTCATAAATTTTTTTTTTGTCATCAAAATTTTTTTTTTATCATATTTTTATACCATCCAACTAAATCTTGGGGGTATACTCACTTTCATCAAATTTTTTTTTCACCAAATTTCTTTTTCATCAATTTTTTTTTTCATAAATTTTTTTTTTTTCATTATTTTTTTTTTCATCAAAATTTTTTTTCATAATTTTTTTTTTATCATATTTTTATACCCTCCAACTACATCTTGGGGGTATACTCACTTTGTCATTCCGTGTGTAACGCATCGAAATATCGGTCGGGGACCCCATAAAGTATATATATTATTGATCAGTGATCGATCCTAAGACATTCTAGCGATGTCCGTCCGTCTGTCCGTCTGTAGTTAACACGATACAGTCCAAAATAAAAGAGCTAGACTCCTCAAGTTAGGCACGAATATGTCTTATGGTCTTAGGCAGGTTAAGTTCGGAAATGGGCAAAATCGGACCTGGGGGAAAAAAAGTTCCCCCTTGACGAACTAAACCAACCTCTGAAAAATATAATTTTTAACATAATTTTTTGTATTTTTGTTTAACAAAAGCAACATTTTTATTCTACAAGAAGTTCAAAGTCCTGCATTTGGACCCTGAGAATTGTAAAATGTCGTTTTTTCGGTACGCCCCCCTTTTATGGGAGTAGAATAAAAAAATTTTAATTATGACAAACTTGCACTTCTTTAGTGCAAAAGCATAAGAATGAATTTTTAAACATATATTCGAGAGAAAATTTGCCCCCCCCCAAAAGATTCGGCACAGCCGAATTTAACACTCTTATAGTGCGTTTACACTGGTCCTCTAAGCTAGCTTAAAGTAGATTGTGGCTCCAATCTAGTTTCAATCTATTAGATTGCCCATACAAATTAATTTTTTTTAATCTAATAGTTTAGACTCTAATCGGCAAACGCAATCTGGTAAAGTTAGATACAACTCTGTATTTCTATTATTTTCATTTTCCAACACTGAAAAACACCGACACAAAGCCTGCCGTTTTGATGACGCCGCCAAGTATGTGTATGCCGCCGTCATTGTAATTTGTAAACGCCGTCACTGTCCTTGTTAATCATACGACGACTAATTACCGTGGCTGTCTTTTGACGCAGTCACACACATTTATTACCAACTTGTTGTTATAAATGCCAATCCTAAACTTCTCAAATGTAAAAAATGCCAATGTAAACGGTACAGATTGCAAAGTAGATTAAAATCGCAATTTACTAGATTAGAAATCCAATGTAAACGCACTATTACTTGTTTTTCATCAAATTTTTTTATCAAATTTTTTATTATCTCTTTTTATTATAATTTTGTTTTTCGTGAAAAAAAATCTTTTTTTTTTACCAAAACTACTTTTTCACCAAGTCTAAGCTTTTCGCATAAATATTTTCCATTTGTTTATAAAATGTACATAAAACAAGTGGGAGTGTAATATTCTTTGGTGTCGAATCTTTTATACTCTCCAAAATGTAAAAACACTTTTTTGCACTTATTTTTGCACTCACTTACGAAATGTACAGTAGACTGGGTCGACCATAAAGGAGAAAAAAAAAGTTCCCTTTGTGCGGGCTTTATTTTAAAGCTTACCTCGAAAAAGTTCCATAGTCAAAATATTAGATTTTTAGGTCGCGATTTGGTACCGCCGAAATCGTTTTTTGTTCATAGCTTTGTCATTTGATGTCCGATCGTTGTAAAAAAAAATTTGTTAGAAAGTCCTCAGCGAGTACTAAATTTGACCCATATCTGGTTTTGACCTCTGAGGTCATCTTCGTGTTATAAGTGTTAGTTTCTCAGCTTTCTACCCCCTTAAATGATTTTTATTTTTCCATTAAATTATAGCACTAAGAAAATCATAAAATCCTTCCCTTGGAAGTATCCAGTTAAATTAATTAACAAAAAAGTTACATTTGATTTAAGATTTTCATATACAATATAAAGAAAATTAGAAAAAACACTTGTTATTATGCCTTTAAACTATATTTAATTTTTTTAGTTTGTATTTAAATACATACAAACAAGTGTTTTAAATCTTTTTCTATGGAAATTTAAAATTGAATGTAACTTTTTTGTTAATTAATTTAAGAGGGTACTTCTAAGGGAAGAATTTCATGAATTATTTAATGCTATAATTTAATGGAAAAATAAAGATCATTTAGGTGGGTAGAAAGCTGAGAAACTAACACTTATAACACGAAGATGACCTCAGAGGTCAAAACCAGATATGGGTCAAATTTAGTACTCGCTGAGGACTTTCTAACAAATTTTTTTTTACAACGATCGGACATCAAATGACAAGGCTATGAACAAAAAACGATTTCGGCGGTACCAAATCGCGACCTAAAAATCTAATATTTTGGCTATGGAACTTTTTCGAGGTAAGCTTTAAAATAAAGCCCGCACAATGGGAACTTTTTTTTTCGACCCGGTCTAATGTACAGCTCTTTTGGTTTTTTAATGGGGTCCTGGACTGATATTTCAATTTGTTTTGCATGGAATAGCAAAGTAAGGTAACATAATTTTTTCTAAAAAAAACTTTGTTTTGGCAAGCAAAGGTTCGAAAGAATTAATTCTTTAATTCAATTTCCTAATTCGAATTAAAAAAATAGAATTTGGCATTCCCACAGTGGACGGTTTGTATGGAAAACGCGCGCATCGAAGTTTTTTGCCTATATCTTCTAAACGGTTAGGAGTTGTAAAACAAAATTAGGCATTCTAAAAACTAGGGACCTTAAGCAATTAAAGCTGTGATCAAAGTTTGTTGTCCTCCTTGCACCCTACATATAAATTGAATGCAAAGTTGGTTAATTTATTTGTATGAACAAATGCTAAAAAATGTTAAGATCATTGATATTTTTGATATATTATTACTGAATGTCGTTCGGATAGAGTAAATATACATCATTAAACATTATTAGTTAAAATACATATAAAAATTGAGTTAAATTATGACCAAATGTATCGACTTTTTTAGTTAACAAATCTGACAATATAAATATATAAGTGGAATTGCTTGTATCAAACCTATTTAAAATTGCACAAAAACGATAAATTTAATATTTGCAAATATTACCTTTCACCCTACACTAAAATATCCGGCACGTATGACTTTTTTATCAATTTTATTTTATTGATTTATAATAAATAAATAGTAGTAATAAACCAAAAATGAATAATAACAGGATTAAAACATTAAAAAACAAATTTACATAGACACGATAATGCAATATCGTAATAAATAAAATAAAAATAAATTAGTTCTTTTGTATTAGTTGCAATAGTTCCTTTAGATAAGGAACCTTTTTTACGAAGTTCGATGTTTCTTCACATAAAATGGAAATTTTTGGATCTGATTCTACTATAAATTTTTGAAAAATTTCTTTTAGATTGTTTATTCTTGAATTTTTTCTGCTAAAATTGCTTTTGTAAATCTTAAAATATTTATGCTACTTTTCTAACGATTCTTCTGATAACTGTCCTAATATTTAAGTTTATATAGTTCAAAATATATTTATTACCAACTGGTAACACCGAATTTTGAATAATCTCACTTCCGTGTATCAGGACCTTATGTACAGTTGGACTCATTGTCCACCATCCATACATTGAGATTATACGTTTTGCTGTGTCAAATTACTTAACTCAAAAAAATTTGACAATTTTTTCCTTTTTTTAACACTTTAATGTATTTATTACTCCCATTTGGTAAATAGCTATTTTACTTTTTATTGGTAATGGTTTTTTACACTCAGAAAATTATTGCAGTTACTACATGACGGTCGTTTGTGTAGTAAGTAGTAGCTGTTGTTTTTAACTACAATTTCGGTCGTTTTTGTATGAAAAAATCTCAAACAACTTTTTTTGTAGTAGTTTCAAAAAATAACTACAAAAAATATACTACACTGTAGCAATAGTTGATTTATGTAGTTGTTTTTAGTTTTTTTTCTAAGACTCGTTTTTTTCTAGAAATTTTTATTGCAAACGAATGTGTCGAGCGAGTTGGTCGTGCGGGATGCGGAAGGAATTATTTTTATACCAAATAAATAATATCTAAATAAATTAAATTACAATTTATTAAATTTAATTATAACAGAAAATATGTTTTTGGAAAAATATTCTTGAGCGAAAGAAAATAAGTGGATAAATGAGATAACAAGTGTGTATAATATAGCGCTCACATAAGCGTGCGTAAAAACCAATCGGAAAAAAACAAAATAAAATGTGTGCAGTGTTTTGTTTTCTTATGAGCGCGCCATCTTTCTTTTCTTTGTATACACAACAGAGCAGGTACATACTTTTTTGAAACATTTCAAATTAATTCTTTTTTTTATAAATCAATTTTGCCAAAGCATTTCGTTTTTTTTATTCCAGACAAATTTTGATCAGTAGCGGTGAAAATTTGAAATGAACTATTAAAAAAACAAAGGTAAATACAATCAATTTATTTTGTTTAACATTTTATTAATATAATTTTTTTCTTCTATAATTCCAGATAAATACATCAAAAAATTGTCATCATGTCGAAATTCTATACAACCAACTGAAATGTATTGCTTTTTAAATAAATAAATATCAATCATTTAAACGTTTAAGAAATTTTTTAAATAAAATTTCAGGCAATTGTAGAAAAAACAACTGTATTAAACAGTTTTGTAGTAGTTTTTACTACATTTTGTAGTTGAAAATCAATAGTTAAAAACAACAACATGTTCAGTTGTTTTTACCGTTTATGTAGTGGACGCCTTTTCAACGACAAAATGTAGTCAAAACAACTGTCTTTTGTAGTAGATTTTACCGACATACTTTTTTGAGTGTACGACTTTTTAGTAAAACGAGAGTAACTAAGTACTTATTTATCTTAATTCTCATCACTATTTATTTTTGTCTCAAGCCCTTGTTAAAATAATTAGTGTTTCAACAAGTAACTACTTATTAACATTTGTTCCGGATAACAAATCCCATTACTAGTAATGCCAAATTTTGCTGGGTAGTTAGTTAGTTTCTATGCCTATGCAGCATCACCAATCTTTTGTTGTAAATATCTAAATAGGTTGAAGCTGATATTTAATAATTTCGAAAAATAAAAATTTTAAAAAATAAATATATATAATTTTTTTTTTCTTTTTATGGACCCTACTTTGGAGCCTTATCCTGAATTTAATTGCAAGTTACTGCAGACGAAATAAAGTTCCTCGTTTAGATAAATACCTCTAGTTTCACCCCATATTGAATTTGTTTGTATCCACAAGGTTCCACAAAAGATGCAGTCTATAATTAAGAGCCGTTTTTACACATTTCTTAAAAAATGAAAACATTTGGCAGTCAATTAACGAATAACGCGGTTTAAAATTTTAGCTTATAAGGGCAGTTTTAATTAGTTGCATATATTGTCAAAGCTGTGTTAAAATTTCAGGATGTTAGCTTACTTAGAAATAGTTTTACTCAATCATTTAAAAAAGGTTTCCAAAAAATTTTCATTTCTTAAAAAAAACTGAAAATGTTTGGATTTTGGAGAGACGCCCTGGTCAAAGTAAATGACATATAAATATTTTATGAATGGTTTTCTATCCCCTAGGATGTCTTTTATCAAACCCATGTTCAACCAATCAAATCGCTGACAATTTTGATTTTGTTACGATGCGCGTCCATCTTCCACTGTGATTCCCTAAAATCATTCAACTTTCATAATCATTGAATTAATTCTTTCAAGAATTCATTCCTTAAGAATGGTCATTCTTAAGGAATGAACTATTTTTTATCCAAATCAATCTACTACAAATTGAATGGTGAAATTTTCTTATCATTCAATTTAAAACAGTGAAGCGCAACACACATACACACACATTTATGCTTGTGTGGGAAGCAGCAGACGAGACGTCAACAAAACAACAACCGATCGTTTACACACGAAGATGCTTAAAATGCACACAAGCAACACATTTTTGAAAATACAAAGGGAATGAAATAAAAAAATCATCATTCAATTTGTAATAGATTTGAATGATGAAAATTTTTGACCATTCAATCGAATGATTGCTTGCAAGGAATTAATTCTCTTGGGAATTAATTCAATTTGATTTAAGCTTTGAGAATTAAGCCTTTGAATTAATTCGTGTTGAATGCTGGTAAGGAATGATAATTCAAAACTTATTAAAACAGAATTAAACTTTTGGTGAATTAATTCTCAATAGAATTAATTCTTTCGAAGCTCTGTTGGCAAGTACACCTAAATCTTCCGCAAAACAATACCATGATTTAATGTTTTGGGCAAGAGTAAAAAATTCGCAGGCATTTTATATATCAAGAATTCATCAAAGAACACAGAAAAAAAATCGAATTTTCTGACCTTAGGTCTTTTAGCTTTTCTTTATACTAACAGCATGCATTCTTTACAAAGCCAACTAAATATATAAATTTTCAGTTTTTTAAACAAAAAAAATGCGATTTTTTCGCGAATTTAATTTTTCAAAAAAAAAAAAAAACAAAAGGGAGTTTTCGCGAATTTACGATATAAAACACACGGTAACTTTCGAACGACAGTGGCACATATATTTGTCGTTCCTTTGGTCCGGTTCGTTTTTAATTTTAGCCAAATCCCAAAAATTTCAGATTGGTTTCACCTTAAATTCACGTGTTGAAAAACCAGAGTTTTAAAAACAATGATAAGCCACAAAATTACTTTACAGAGTAATTTTGTCACTCAGAAATATTTTTATACTAAAAAAAATTTACACTCGAAAAAAAAATTTACACTAAAAAAAAATTAGTAAAAAATTTAATATCCTTTAAAAAGTGCATTGTGGAGGGTATTCATAGATTCGGCCAAGTCGAATTTAACTTTTATACTTGTTTTACTTATATTCTCAAAATATATGTAATTGCCTCAAAATCGCCAAATGACGGCCACACATCTAACCTAACCTAAGCAGGTTTTCTAGATTTTTTTTTTCTTAAAACCAATATTTATCATGAGCTTCATTACCAGTTAAATTTGAAAATGGTTTTTATTTGCACCTTAGTCTCTGTATCTGTAGCCGATCCATTGTATTTCAACTACATAATTTCTGTATATCTACCCAGGCAGAAACTGCCAACCGTTCCAAAAAAAAAGTCTCGGCAAATCACCTTATTTTTTGTGTAGAAGGTATTATGAATTCGAAAAAGTGCTTTCCAAACGCTTTGCCAATGTTTTTCTATTTAAATCCGTTCAAAGTATACATTTTTTATTAAAATTTATTAATTTTCATAACAATTGGAATATTTTTTATTTCCCTGCAGGATAAGTGACCGGTCCTTGATAGTTCTCATGATATGTCACTTATAGACCTACATATTACAAACTTGACACCTTTTATATAAAAACACCTGTTTCTTTCGTGAGGAAGTGTCTCAAACTCCGGATACATCACTCTTAAGCTCCGGATATATACACGCTTCGGTTCAATACACCACTTTTTTTCGGGACTTTTCCAAATTTTTTCCTAAAAGAATTTTTACTAAATTTTTTATTCCAAAACGCAAAGAAAACTGCAAACAAATTTTTTCCGGGACTTAGAAAATTGTTCAAAATTTTTTTATCCTAATAAATGAGTCAATAATTTTTTTATCCTAATTTAATAAATTTCTTTATTCAAATAAACACCAAAAAAAGTTGTGTCTTATGGACTTATGTATACAATTTAGATACGTCCCATTTTTTTGTTCTAAAAGTGCTATAAAAGTACCATATTTTTTGTTTGTAAAGCGCTTTCCAAGCGCTTTAAAATAGCAACGGCATACCGTTTACCGTGGTTATCATTTTGGACTCTGGGAAAGTACTAAACTGTGATGCTTTCCCAGCACACAAGCGACCATAAAAGGTACTTTGCCAGCACTCTCCCGTTCGTATTTTTCTGCCTGGGTATTTTAAAGTTCTCCTGTGTTCCCCTTTCAAAAAAAAATCTTTTTGTATTTTATCGTAATTTTTGTATTTTCCATTTTTACTTTAGGATACTAATGACTTTTGCATACACTTTTCCAACAACTTTTGCTCATTAATTAGCGTTCATGAATGTAAGTACACATGAACGTTTTTTTTTCTTTTTTGTTCCTGTTTCTTATTTCTGACTGATGTTTTTCATCTTAACATCATTTTCATATAAATGCAGTCCCAGAAGCAGTATGTGTGAAATGAATAGCAAGTTTTTAACACAAAAAACCAAAAAAAAAAAAATTATACAGAAAGCTAACAGAGCACGTAACAAATTTAACAGCCTGGCTTTTACAATATTTGTTGCAAAAAAAAAATGGAATATAAACCTTAATCAGAGGAGTTTTTCTGACTTTTTTCAAAATAGTTTTTTTTTCAAGGTAGAAATAAAGTTTTAAAATTTACCAAAGAAAACATATTTTAACTTTATTTTTTATTTTTTTGGTTTCAGCTTTTTAATTAATAACCTGTTTAAAGTTTAAATCTAATTACGGTGATAAGTGAAATAAAACAAGTAAAAACAAGTAAGAAAGTTATAGTCGGTCAAGACCGACCATATAATACCCTACACCAGAGTTTCCCGGAAAATGGATCTCATGGACCGATTAGATCTATATGTTGTAAAATCTTTAATAAGTGTAAAAAACACTCACAAATAAAATTTGAGTGAAATAGGCTTCTATTTGTTGACAATAAACCGCTTTAACTGAATGTCGGGCGAAATTTTCACAAGGGGCCTGAGTCCAAAACTGGTCCGATGATTATCAGGTTTGATAAGGTTATTTAAGTACGCGTTTAACATACACAAACAGAATTTTAATAAAACATTTTCTATTTTCATGACTTTTGAGACATTTATGCGAAAATCGGGAAGGTGGTTTGTATGGGGGCTACAAGAAGAACTGGTCCGATTTCTTTGAAATTCGGAATGATGATTTGTGAAGACAAAACATGTTTACCTTCCAAATTTCAAAAAGATACCTTCTATAATACGGTTATTAGAGTCATTTGAGCCAAAACTAAAGAGGACCTTTGTATGGAGGCTAGGTCTAAATATGGACCGATTTTTTCCAATTTCAATAGGCTTCGTCCTTGGGCCAATAGAGACTTAAGTTTCAAATTTCAAGTCAATTGATCAAAAATTGCGACCTGTATCGTGTTTACACCGTTTACATGGACAGACAGACAGACGGACGGACAGACGGACGGACGGACATCGCTAAATAGACTCAAAAAGTGATTCTGAGTCGATCGGTATACTTAAAGGTGGGTCTAGGACCAATATTTCGGGTAGTTACAAACATCAGCACAAACTCATTATACCCTGTACCACAGTATGGTGTAGGGTATAAAGATAAAATTCAATGTAAACATGTAAAAAATTTAAATTTGACTTGGCCGAATTCATGAATATCCCTTTTAAGTGATAGTAAATTTCCATCACTTACGTGAAAAAATAGCAATTTTGATTAGAAATATTTTATTTTGAGTAAACACTATTTTTTGTCATTTTGTAAAAACAAATTCCTAAAAATAATAGTTAACTATTTTTTTTGCTGCCCAATCTCAAATTTAAAAAGGGTTGCCATCCAATAAAAAATATATGGTCTTTCGGGAAAATTCGAATAAAAGCCACACTAGCTGGAACGCAAAAATGCGGGTGAGCTTAATTTCAATAGAGATTATTCTATATGATTTTGGCGGTCGTAGGTATATACACCTCCATATAAACTACACCAACGTTTTACCTTTTGGAAAATAAGAACTTAACGTAGCCGAACTTGAAAATTTGGACCGATACGCCATTGGATCCCAGCAAAAATAAATCGAGATTTTGGCGACACAGCATCTTTTTATAGCATACCGAAGAGCATCCAAAGAGCGCTCTTGAGAATGCAGTAAAAGTAAGGGGAAACCATTTACATTTTTTTGTTGAGATTTTTTATATAAAACTTAAAATATAATATTATATTTTGATAAAATTTCAAACACGTTTTCCCTTTAAATATATTTAACACTTTTTGAATAAAAAACTATGAGTTTTAGACAATGACACATGATTTCACTGCATCATTATTGCACATTAATCAGCGCTGCAAAAAGTGCCTCAATCATAACACTTTCAACGCATTTTGAATGAAAAAAAAAATAGTACACCATTTCCACTTTAGTTACAGAAATTACAAATTATATTACAAAAAATGTCCAATCATATTTTAGAATCTCCAGTTATATTTAAAAATGTCCAATTGTATTTCAAAAATGTCCAATATAATTGAAAATGTTTGAAATGTAATTAAAAAATTGTTTGGTTATAAATGCTAATATCTGAAATATAAATGGAAGTTTCTGAAATGTAATTTGAAATTTTCGAAATATAATAGGAAATTGTTTTGATTGTAAAGATCTCTTAGGCAATATTTCTTCCAAATGCTTGCAGGGAGTCAACTGATTTTCAGAATTAGTCAATTGTATTAAATATTTTTTAATTTTATTTAGAAATAGTCAATTCTATTTTAGATTTTGTAATTTGAATTTCAAAAATAGTCAAATGTGCTTCATTTTTATTCTGCTTAAGCCAGCTCTAAAAAGATACATGAATTCACTGCATCTTTACAGCGATTTTTTCAGCGCTCTAAAGAGATGTGAATTCAGAGCATCTGAAGAGCACTTTTTCGGTGTATCCAACTAGCGCGGACTAGAGGACTAGAAGTTAAAATGTTCCGATTCCGTTAAAATTTAGAATGATTATTTATGGCTACAAAAAACATTTAACAATCGAATTTCAAGAGGATATTTGTTAAAATACTATTGTTATGGCTTTTTAAGTAAAACTGGAAGGGGAAATTAACATGGGGGCTATGGGATAACATGGACCGATTTTGCCAAAAATTTAATAGGTTTTGTTTTTTCGATAAAAAATCTTAAATTTCAAATTTTAGGCAAATCGATTGAAAATTGTGGTCTGTGTCGCGTTTATACTGTTTATTTGGACAGGCAAATGGACCCTTTAAAACCGAACAACTTGCGCGAACTAGCACGCCATACTGAAACGTCACAACAAAAATAACCCAAAATAATAAACAAAACAGGAATTGGACCGAATACGATCGAATTTCAAAAGTTGCAGTCCATGAAACTATAGTTTATATCACAAATCTAAACTTCTATAATGAACTAATAATAAACTAGATACACACAGGCTACAAACATTTATTTTTTAGTTAAAACATACCTTTTACTTTCAATTTAAACTTTTTGGCTCAAAATGTATAAACAATTGACTTAAAAGTGTCAAGAAAAAGTCACTGAGTAATTAGGCCCCAAATTCCTTTAATACACTTGCTGCAGAAAATGTATATTTGATAGCCTACAGCTGTGCCTACAAAAGTAAAAACGTAAATTTTTTCTGTAAAGTATAGGTAAACGATGCAGTGCAAAAACATTTATCGATCTTAATTTTTAAATTTTGACTTAAGCGCCGCTAGATCAGTAATTTCGGCCACAGTGTAGCGCTCTAAAGTGTGACATCGCCTTAGAGAATCATGCATGAATTCAGCAGGTTTGGATGCGCTCCTTGACTCGAGTTTTCTTTTCAAAAGCTGCTGCCAGTTCAGCAAAATTTCTGCTAGGATAGGTCTAAAAACGCCTTTCGATCTATATAGAATGTTCATATACATAGTTTCTTCTGAAGAAATGTGAAAACCCCTAAAAAAAATTAAAAAACATTTGGATAACAATTATGTTTGTTACTACATGTTAGTTGTTTGTATATTTTACAGTAGTTAGTTGTTTTCAACTACAAAGTCAGTTGTTTTTGTATGAAAAATATCAAACAACTATTTATGTTAGTTATTTTAAGTCGTTCAATTTGAACAACTAACAAAAAAGTACAATGATGTAGTAACAGTTATTTAAAGTAGTTAATTTTATTTTTTTATCTCTGAAAAATTTTCAAAGTTTTTTTTCCAAAAAATAAAAATAAATTTTCGTTTGTTTTTATTTTTCACAACTTTTTTTTTTTTTAAAAAACTTTGAAAAAATTTGGTCTTCAATTTTTTTTTTCTGAAAAGTTTTTTGAAAAAAAAATATATATATATATTTATTTTTTATTTTTACTACATTTTAGTTGTTTTGACTACAAATGTAAGTAGTTTTTACTACATTAGTCAGTTGTTTTTTGTCAATTAAAATAACTAACATTGTTAGTTGATTTAACTGAAAAAGTAGTTGACCCCAAAACAAATTACAATTTTCTTCTTCAATCAGAAAAACACAAACAACAAATTAAATACACTTGGCTTACGCCGAAAAAATATAATAAATACACTCTTATAAATTTTTGTTGAAATTTACCCACTTTATTGTAGGTAACTGTTCTCCTACAATAAAGTGGGTAAAAATACTCAATGTGTTTAAATTTCAACATTTGCACACAAAGTGTGTACTACTAATAAACATTTTGTGTGTAAACTTACAAATGAACTGCTTTCAAAATTTTCTGGCAATACACACAAAATGTGTAATTTTAGCTTACTTGTGCTCAAAAATAGATTTAAAATGTTTAAAATTGCATCTTAAATGTTTTCTTTTACATAAAAGGTGCCTAATTTTTAACAACCTGCTAAAAAATTTATTCCTATAAACAAATAAAACCAAAAATGCAGATTTATTATTATTTTTATAGTTTTTATTTAAACTGAAATGAAAATGGGTATAATGTAATAGTGAAATATGTATAATATTCATAAATCATAATTTAAATGCAAATTTTTTTGGGGTTATAAAATTATTCGTAACTTAAACTAACAATAAGTATTAATAACAAATGAAATATAACACGTTACAATATCCAAATAAAAGATGAAATTTGCTAAATTAAAGAATACATTTTTTGAACATTATTAATATTTGTTTGCCCCTCATATTTTTTGGAGATAGAATTAAAAAAAATCCATCATCTGACAGATTTCAGCAGGATATAAAATAGGAAATGAAAATAAACAGGAACCACCTTTTCGAACATTAGTAATTTATTTTCTAGAGATGTTCGAACATAAATATTTCTTGTGAGTCTTCAGTTTCTAAAAATATATAAAAAGATAAATTTAATAGATTTAATCAGTAAATTCCAATTATTTAAGAAATTAAATACTAACGAGCAATCGTAATGAGTGGAGAATTCTTTGGACTTTACTTTCTAATCATAAGTTGTTGTCACAAACTGCAAGTATAAAAAAATTTCACATTATTTACGAGATATTTTTGATATTTAAATCATACAAGGAAATATTTTCAGAATCTGAGAAGTTTTTTCTATAGAAAAATTCTCAGAATTCAAGATAATATTTCTTTACAAAATATGTCAGAATCTGAGATATTCTCAGAATCTGAGATATTTTTTCTATAGAAAAACTCTTTGTATCTGAGATATTTTTTCTATAGAAAATTTTTCAGAATCTAAAGAATTTTTTCAATATGAAAATTATTAGAATCTAAAAATTTTTTTTTTAGAAAAATTTTTAGAATCTGAGATATTTTTTCTATAGAAAAATTCTCAGAATCTGAAATACTTTTTCTATACAAAAATTCTAGGTATCTAAGATATTTTTTCTAGAAAAATTCTCAGTATCTGAGATATTTTTTCTAAAGAAAATTTTATGGAAAACTATCTCAGAATCTAAGATATTTTTTTTTCGTAGAATACTTCTCAGAATCTCTGATATTATTTCTATAGAAAAATTCTCAGAATCTGAGATATTTTTTCTATAGAAAAATTCTCAGAATCTGAGATATTTTTTTTATAGAAAAATTCTCATAACCTGAGATATTTTTCTATAGAAAATTCTCAGAATCTGAGATATTTTATCTATTGAAAAATTCTCAGTCTGTGAGATATTTTTTCTATAGAAAAATTCTCAGAATCTAAGATATTTTTTCTATAAAAAAAACTCTCAGAATCTGAGATAGTTTTTCTATAGAAAAATTCTCAGAATCTGATATATTTTTTCAAAATCTTGGAAAATTAAAAAATTTTCGGAATCTGAAATTATTTTTCTGCAGAAAAATTCTCAGAATCTAAGATATTTTGTAATAGAAAATTTTTCAGATTCGAAGATATGTTTTTCTATATTAAAATTCTTAGAATCTGAGGTACTTTGTTTCTATAGAAAAATTCTTAGAATCTGAGATATTCATTCTATTGAAAAATTTAAAGAATCTGATTTGTTTTTTCTACAGAAAAATTCTTAGAATCTGATACATCTTTTCTAAAGAAAATTTTTCAGAATCTGATATATTTTTTCTGTAGAATATTCACTGAATTTGATTTATTTTTTTATAGAAAATTGCTCAGAATCTGATATATTTTTTCTATAAAAAATTTTTCAGAATCTGATATAAATTTTGAATCTAAAATATTTTTTCTTCAGAAAAATTCTCAAAATCTGAGATATTTTTTTATGTACAAAAATTCTCAGAATCTAATAAAGTTTTTCTATAGAAAAATTCTCAGTATCTAATGAATTTTTCTATAGAAAAATTCTCAGAATCTGATGTAATTTTTCTATAGACAAAACAGAAGAATCTGTGATATATATTCTATAGACAAACTGTAAGAATTTGAAATTTCTATAGAAAAATTCTTAAAATTTGAGACATTAATTTTATAGGAAAATTCTTAGAATCTGAGATTTTGTTTCTATAGAAAAATTCTCAAAATCTGATTTGTTTTTTCTATAGAAAAATTCTTAGAATCTGATACATTTTTTCTATAGAAATTTCTCAGAATCTGATATATTTTTTCTATAGAACATTTTACAGAATCTGATATATTTTTTCTATATAAAATTTCTCAGAATCTGATATATTTTTTTCTATAGAAAATTTCTCCGAGTCTGATATATATATTTTTTTTTTTTAATTTCTCAGAATCTGATATTTTTTTTTCTATAAAAAAATTCTTAGAATCTGAGATATTTTATCTATAGAAAAGTTTTCAGAATCTAAAATATTTCTTATATAGAATAATTCTCAGAATCCAAAATATTTGTTCTATAGAATAATTTGCAGAATCTGAAATATTTTTTCTATAAAAAAGTTCTCATAATCTGAAATAATTTTTCTATAGAAAAATTTTCAGAATCTGATACATTTTTTCTGCAGAAAAAAAATCTGTAAGAATCTAAAAACTTTTATTGAAATATTCCCAGAATCTGGTTAGGATTTAAAACATTTTTTTCTGAAGATAAATTCTCATAATCTGAAAAACCTTTTTCCTTATAAAAAATATTCTCAGATTCTTATATCCTGACATTTTTGTAAAGAATAATTCAAAAGTCATTTGTGGTACTTACCTTTCTGATTTATAATTGCAAATCTTTAAGAAAAACATGCAATTAACAGTATACTATTTTTCTTAAATATTACGAATTTATAATAATCGGATCAGCTTCTTACAAATTTTACGTTGCATTTTAATTTTGAAACTATTGGTTAATATTTTCACGTTTTTTAACTATATTTCTTTTTATTTTATAGGTTTTTCGCGTTATTTAAGTTTAATTGCGAGCACAACAAAATTTTCTGATTATATTTTTCTTTTTATTTTATTTTGACAATTTTAAAATTGTTGAACATTACGCATTTAATGTTTAATATAAAAAATTAAACACTAAATGTTTACAATAAACATTAAATGTGTAATTTTAAAATTCTTGTGTTTAAAATTTTATAAAAATATTTATAAATTCACAAAATACTATATAATGTGCGTAATATTCAAATTTTTGTGTGTAAACTAAAATTTTAAACACTTGGTGCTCAATTTTAGGCGTTGTGTGTTATTTTACATAAAAATTTACCCACTTTATAGTAGTATTTTTACAAGGACTTTTTAGAGTGTAGAAATACTGACAAATGTCGCTCGTGTGGGCAATTCACTTTAACTATGCGTTACTGTAGTGTGAAGAACAAAAAATTCTCCGCTATAGTAAAGTTTGCATAAAATAAAGTAAATGAAAGATTAAGAAAATTGTTGTTGGTCTCTAGATTAAATGCATTGCTTGAGTTAGAGAAAAAGCTTTTCTGCATACGTCACACGAAACCTACTGTGAGTTAAAAACAAACGACGTTTAGTCACTGATGTTTGTACACCGAGTATAGCCTAGTGGTTAAAGCTTCGGTATACAAAACATGAGTGATTTAACGACACAGGTTCGAAGCTCATGTCCGGCTAGTCTTGATAAAAAAAACATATAAAGAATTTTTCTAGCAAATATCAAATAATCAATTTAATGTAATTGCCTACTGATGACGTAGAAGTGGCTACAGAAACCATGGTCTAGGGTAAATCCACATTTAATTTAATCTTTAGAAGACACAATTTTCTTCTTCAATCAGAAAAACACAAACAACAAATTAAATACACTTGGCTTACGCCGAAAAAATATAATAAAAAAAAAAAAAAACTTACAAAGTAGTTATTTTAACTGACATTTTCAGTTAATTTTACTAACATAATTTTTTGAGTGTACTTAATTTGTATTTCTCTCACAATCTCCAGCAACAAAATAACGATTAAAATAGCTTTTAATAGCCCATTATGAGTTTTACAATACGTTACAAATATTTCCCATGTTATCATTCCAAAATTGAATATAGAATTTTATTTCTATTTAACAGCCTGCTCATCTATAAATATTTTAAGTATGAATTAAATTTCTTTTAATGCATTTCAATTACACATATATAATTTATCAGGGTTGGCAACCGATACCCACCTAGAATAACGGTATTTGGCTATTGTACCGCAACCAATAAAGACATGGACATTTTCAAAAGCGATTAAGTATGAAAGCTGATGAAATTTCTAGTATTTTAAATGTGTAACTTCGTGTTTCTACCGGTTCGTTTTCGAAATATAGGTCAATACCTTTATAATACCGTTTGAAACGGTATTATAACGGTATTGGCCTATATAACTAAAACGAACCGGTAGAAACACGAAGTGACACATTTAAAATACTAGAAATTGCATCAGCTTTCATAATCGATTTTAAAAATGTCCATATCTTTATTGGTTGCGGTACAATAGCCAAATACCGTTATTCTAGGTGGGTATCGGTTGCCAACCCTGTAATTTATACAATTTTTTTTTTTTTTTGATGGGTGGTTTTCCTATCAAAAACGAATTAACTACCACCAAATGTGTACAATTTTTACAAAGTACTACTTGTACAAATTACACACACACATTTTGTGAAATTTTTTATAAGCCATAAGATAAATTGTTTTAATTTTACTTGAGTTTTTTTTCATTCGACCGTTTAGGTTTTGTTACTGTTTTTTTTTTTTGGAAATTGTAATTGAAATTGTTTTTTTTATTGGAGGATAGTAAAATTTACACGTAATTATGGTTGAAATCTTAAATTAAAGAATACATTAATCTTTATAGAAGAAAATTGTTTTTAATATTGATTTAAATTCATTGAGATGAAAATTATTAAATATTTCTTAATTTTTTAATAGGGATTTAAAATCACACATGATTATGAAAATTGTTTTTCAAAAATATTAAAGTGCATTGAAATTAAAAGCATGATCTTGTAAAATTTGGTCAGATATTTTTGACGAGCTTATCTGACGTCATTGGATTTTTACTTAATTTTTGTAATTTATGTTAAACTTTTAAAAACCATAGTTAAACTTTAGTTCCAAGAATCAAAATAGTACCTACCTTTTTATAAAAAGTAATAAAATAGTACTTTTTTGTTAAAAAGTACCCAAAAAGTACTTTTTTGTAATAAGTACAAAAAAAGTACTTTTTTATAAAAAGTACAAAAATAATACTCTTTTATAAAGATTAACCAAATAGTACCAAAGAGTACTTTTTATACCCTACACCACACTGTGGTACAGGGTATAATGAGTTTGTGCTGATGTTTGTAGCTACCCAAAATATTGGTCCTAGACCCACATTGAAGTATACCGATCGACTAAGAATCACTTTTTGCGTCGATTTAGCGATGTCCGTCCGTCTGTCTGTCCATGTAAACGTTGTAGACACGATACAGGTCGCAATTTTTCATTTGACTTGAAATTTGAAACTTAAGCCTCTTTTGGCCCAAGGACGAAGCCTATTGAACTCTAATAGCCGCATTTTAATAGGTATCTTTTCAAAATTTGGCAGGTAATCATGTTTCATCTACAGAAATCATCATTCTGAATTTTAAAGAAATCGGACCAGTTCTTCTTGTAGCCCCCATACAAACCACCTTCCCGATTTTTACATAAATCTCTCAAATTTCATAAAAATAGAAAATATTTAATTAAAGTTCTGTTTGTGTATGTTAAACGCGTACTTTAATAACTTTATCAAATCTGATTATCATCGGACCATTTTTGGACTTAGGTCCCATGTGAAAAATTTCGCCCGATATTCAGTTGAAGCGGTTTATTGTCAGCAAAAAGAAGCCTATTCCACTCAAATTTGATTTGTGAGTGCTTTTTACAGTTATTAAAGATTTGACAAAATATAGATCTAATCAGTCCATGTTTGAACTTGGGCCCCATTTTCCGGGAAACTCTGGTGTGGGGTATTATATGGTCGGTCGTGACCGACTATAATTTTCTTACTTGTTTTTTTGTGTAGCTGTGTATTTAGAAAATCTATAAAAATAACCCCTCATTCAATATGTTTATTTCTCTACATTTTAAATCACCTAAACTTTATTACCTTTATTACCATTATTATGTATGCATATGTATATTTATTATTAATTTTCATTATAACAATTACAAATCCCTAAAGTAGTATATAGTTGTTGTAGTAATATGTAGTAGCATTGATAACAAAATTATTCCCAATAACAATGAAATTTTATTTTATTTTATGTTATTTGTATAGAGTTGTAATTTTATTATTAATATTCTTTCTCATACAATATGCCCACATGTAAAATGCAAGTTACACAAAAAAAATAAATAAAAATAAACTGATGATTATAATAAAAATAAAATGAAATCATCCACGTTTTCCCCCCTTAAAGTTTTTTGTAATTTTCCAATAATACAATTTTCATATCTAATGATAGAGGTTGTTGTTGTTGTTGTTATTATTGTTAATGTTATTTGTTGTTCAAAATTTTATTAAATAAATTTCATATTGATATGCAAAATTGCAACAGGATGCTGATCTGGAAATAATAGTATGGTGGTACACTCACTTTGTCGTTTATATATCGGTCTAGGACCTTAAACATTATATACTAGCTGAACCCAGTCCGAGTTGCTGGCCCTGAGAAAACATCAGTTTCTTATTACATCTCGATTGAAATATAAAGTGTCGGACAAAGCTAAAGCACGGGACCGAATCCAGCTCACGGTGCCCTGGATAGGATTTAAATAAAATGTTGGTGTTACTCCAATTTTTAAGTGGATTATGTTATTAGAAGATAAAAGAAAGAAAATGAGCCAAAAAAGAAAAAAAAGTACTAGGCGCTTTTTTTTTGGCGGGCAAAAAGATGAATTTCAAAAAAACAAAAAAGAATTTATTCTTTCAAATGCATTAAAATTTGTATATACGGATGTAAATTTATCACATATTTACTTATCAGTGAGATTTAGATATATATGTAACATATTTTTCCAGATATGAGACTTAAAAGAATAATTTCACTATTAATTGAAACTAAATGAAATATGTCCTTGTAAATTATTTATAAATGTAAGTTCTTAAAAGTTTTTAGTGTACTACTCAGACGGACAGCAGAACAAAAAGTTGCCTCAGTTTAGACCTTAGTGAGTCATATAATTTTAAAAGAATTAATACTTTTTTGTTAAATTTTTTTTTTCAAAACTAAGAAAAATCCGAAAACGATAGTAAAAATCATTAAAAATGTGTTTGCAATGCATAAGGAAGAGTAAAATAAAGTAAATAGTTTAAAAAGAGATACAGAAAGTGGTTTGGACTATTTGTTTATTGCGAAACTTATGGATGGACTTAATATCCTTTTTTAATTTTGTTTATTTCGCCAAAAACCCTTTGTAAATTTTGTTTGTATTGTTGGGGTAACTTCCCCCCTTCAAAATCTAGAAACAGGATCAATATTAAATGTGAAGTAACTGCTAGAGTTAAAATTTTCATTAAATTAAAGAAGAAATTTGATTTAGTCTCACTAAATAGTGAAACTATTCTTTTAAGTCTCATATCTGAAAAATATGTCACATATATATTTAAATCTCACTGACAAGTGAATATGTGATGAATTTACATCTTTATAAAAAAATTTTGATGCATTTGAAAGAATAAATTCTTTTTTGTTTTTTTGAAATTCATCTTTTTGCCCGCCAAAAAAAAAGCGCCTAGTACTTTTTTTTCTTTTTTGGCTCATTTTCTTTCTTTTATAGTCCAAAAACATAATCCGCTTAAAAATTGGAGTAACACCAAAATTTTATTTAAATCCTCTCCAGGGCACCGTGAGCTAGCACACACAAAAAAAAACTTGTCATATTACAAATCCCATTTTACCAATATTTGACAGTTTTCCTTGTCTTTTAAAAAAAAATTTTCGATCGAAATTTTAATTTTTTTTTTGTAATTTTACAATTTTTTTTTTGTAATTTTACAAATTTCCAAGGATTTTTTACAAAATCTAGTAAATTCACTAGATTTCCTTGTAAGTTTTATTGCGTCAAAAAAGTTATAAATTTACAATTTTATTAGTAAAAATCTTGTAAAATTACAAGAAAGCTCGTAATTTTTACCAGGAATTCTCGTCAAATAGGAGGTAGCAAAAAATTTAGTAAAAACACGAAATCTTCTTGTAAGTTTTATCGCGTCAAAAAATTTTTAAATTTACAATTTAATTGGTAAACCGCTTTTAAATTTTTTGTAGTTTTTTGAGTTTTTTACCAATAAATTTGTAATTATACCCCACACCTCTCTGTGGTACAGGGTATAATGAGTTTGTGCTGATGTTTTTAACTACCCGAAATATTGGTCCTAAACCTACCTTCAAGCATACCGATCGACTCATAATTACTTTTTGAGTCGATTTAGCTATGTCCGTCCGTCCGTCTGTCCATGTATGGGGTTAAGCACGGTACAGCCCAGTTGGAAAATGTGTCACTGAGGAAATTTCCACAGTGATTCCTTGAGGAAATGTCTTCAGGTTCTGACAAATCATAGGTAATCCTTGATGACATGTCCTTACATTGTCAGCACTGAATGTTTGATTTAATAGTGTGGACAATTCCTCTAAGACGTCTTAAAGGAAATGTTTTCCGAATAGCAGTATATTAAATTAAAATTTAAAATCTGGGCAACTCTTCAATTTCCAAGAAAAAGATGGCAATATTCAATTAATTTAAAATAAATTCAAAGTCTAACAAGTAGAATAAAAGTAATAAATAGACAAACCATTTTCAAAATAAAGTTTAGAACAAGTAGTAAGGTGTGGGACTAAAAAACTGGAGGTTCCAGGTTCAAATCCAGTTGGGACTAAAAAAGGCGAAAAGTTTTTTCTAAATATGAGAAAGATAATTTATAAAGGAAAATGGATAAAAGTAAAAACTAAAGGAAATACGAAAATTTTTTGTATTTTCGCATGACCTAAGTCAGACATTTCCCCAATGAAGTCTTAGGTGACATGTCCCCAGAAGATCAGCCCTGACCACTGCTGACTTTGAGTGAGGACATTTTGAAAATTTGTATGAAACTGTCCTCAGCCCAGTACATAGAGATGTCTTGTGGATGTCAGCAGTGACTCTGACATGTCACCGCTCCGTCACTGAGGATGGCTCGAGGACGTTGCCAACTGGGAGGTCGCAATTTTCAATCAATTAACTTGAAATTTGAAACTTAAGCATCTTTTGACCCAAGGACGAAGCCTTGAAGGAGAAAATCGGTCCATGTTAAGACCTAGCCCCCGTACAATCGCCCACTTTTAATTCGGCTTAAATGACTCTAATAACCGTCCCAGTTGGCAACGTCCTCGAGCCATCCTCAGTGACGGAGCGATGACATGTCAGAGTCACACCTGACATGCACAAGACATCTCTATGTACTGGGTTGAGGACATTTTCATACAAATTTTCAAAATGTCCTCACTCAAAGTCAGCAGTGGTCAGGGCTGACCTTCTGGGGACATGTCACCTAAGACTTCCTTGAGGAAATGTCTGACATAGGTCATGCGAAAATACAAAAAAATTTCGTATTTCCTTTAGTTTTTACTTTTATCCATTTTCCTTTATAAATTATCTTTCTCATATTTAGAAAAAACTTTTCGCCTTTTTTAGTCCCAACTGGATTTGAACCTGGAACCTCTAGTTTATTAGTCCCACACCTAACCACTTGTTCCAAACTTTATTTTTAAAATTGTTTGTCTATTTATTACTTTTATTCTACTTGTTAGATTTTGATTTTATTTTAATTAAGTCGATAATATTGCCATCTTTTTCTTGGAAATTGTAGAGTTGCCCAGATTTAAAATTCTTATTTAATATACTGCTATTCTGAAGACATTTCCTTTTAGACGTCTTAGAGGAATTGTCCACACTCTTAGAGCAAACATTCAGTGCTGACAATGTTAGGACATGTCATCAAGGATTGCCTATGATTTGTCAGAACCTGAAGACATTTCCTCAAGGAATCACTGTGGAAATTTCCTCAGTGACACATTTTCCAACTGGGGTACTATATAGATATCGCTTTGAAATTTATCAGGTAATCAAATTTTGTATGCACAAATCACCATTTCAAATTTCAATCGGGTCGGTTCTTCTGGTAGTCCCCATACAAACCACCCTCCCGATATTCACATAATTCCCTTAAAATTCATAAAAATGGAAATATTAGATACAAATTTTATTTTTAGTGTTAAACGTGTACTTTAGTAACCTAATCAAATAGGAATATAATTGTACCATTTTTGTACTTAGTCCCAAAACCGATATTCAGTTAAATCGGTCTATTGACAAAAAAATAAACCAATTCCACTGAAATTTGATCTGTGTGTGTTTTCTACACTTTATTTAGTTTATCTAACAAAAGACAGATCCAATCGGTCCATGTTTGGCCTTGGGAGCCATTTTTCGGAAAACACTGGTGTAGGGTATCATATGGTCGGTCTTGACCGACTATAACTTTCTTACTTGTTTTTACTTGGAATTCTCGTAAAATGGGAAGTACACACTCTGTGTAACAGGGTATAACCCAGTCGGCAAAAAAAATCACACCTGACATACTGCTGACTCTCCCTTTATAAAATTGCTGACATCTTCATACAATTTTTCAAAATGTCATCAATGACATGTCAGCAGTTGGTCAGCGGTTGTTTAAACGAATTGTTAGTGGCCACAGATACTGGTGGACACTGCTGAACAACTGCTGACATGTCATTGATGACATTTTGAAAAAATGTATGAACTGCTGACATGTCATTGATGACATGTATGAATGTCAGCGATTTCATAAAGGGAGAGTCAGCAGCATGTCAGGTGTAATTTTATTTTGACAACTGGGAATGAGTTTGTGCTGATGTTTCTGCTGATGTAACTATCCGAAATATTGGTCCAAGGCCCACCTTCAAGTTTGCTGATCGACAAGGAATCACTTTCTGAGACGATTTAGCGTCCGTCTGTTTCGTCCGTCTGTCGTTCTAAACGTTGTGAGCACGATTTAGCAATTATCAATCGATTTATATGAAATTTGAAACTAAAGCTTTCACCTAAGGACGAAGCCTATTGAAATTAGAAAAAATCGGTAATGTTTATACCTAGCCCCAATACAAACGTCCCTTTATAATTTGACTCAAATAAATTTAATACCCGTATTATGATAGGTAGCCTTTCAAAACTTGCCAGGTAAATATTTTAATTTCACAAATCATCATTCCAAATTTTAAAGGAATCGGACCAGTTCTTCTTGAAGTCCCCATACAAACCACCCTCATGATATTCACATAAACCTCTGCAAAATTCATGAAAATTATAAATATTTTGTCAACATTTTATTTGTAGGTGTCAATTTGGAATATAAATGGACCATTTTTGGACTTAGAACCACATAAAAATTTCGCCCGATATTCAGTAAAATCGTTTATGGGCAACAGAAATAAGCAATTTTGACTCAAATTTTGTTTATATGTACTTTCTACACTTATTAAAGATCTAACGAAAGATAGATCCAATCGGTCCATGTTTGGACTTGGGACACATTTTCCGGAAAACACTGGTGTAGGCTATACTATGGTTGGTCTTCACCGACTATAATTTTCTTACTTGTTTTTTTTTTTTTTTTAGTGTAGTAGAATGCATGCTTATGAGTTCGGAGGTTCAATTCCTACTTCATATGTAAGTTGTTTCACTACATAAGACAGTTAAATTTTTGTCGGATAAAATAGAGCACATAATTATTCCAGAAAAATTGGAAATACTTATAAAAAACGTGCAACCGAATGAGCAACAAATAAAAATCGAACTAAAATATGTATGTATAACAAAATTCCCCAATCATTAGAAATTCCAATAAAAGCGAAAACTTTTAATAACTTTGTTTACAGCAAATCTTCTTTATATAATTTTCTCAATAATATACAAAAAATCGATTTCAACACCTTTCTCAAACACCTCCTTTAAATAAGCTTCCAATAAAATAATCAATCATAGATAAGTTTTTTTTATCATAAAAAAGAATAGTCAAAGAAAAATTCACAAAAAAAAAAATACGAAGACAATAAATGTTAACACGCTGACAGTTAGACCACCTACCAGCCAACACATACATATGAAAATGAAAAACATATTGAAAATGACAATTGAAACGCAAACAAACAACCGAAACCAAAATGACTCACGCACACAAAGAAGTCAAAGATAAATATTCGCACAAAGACAATTCAATTTTGAGCTGTCAAATATTTCTATTACTGATACTAATAGTAATCAATGACAGATTGGCAAACAAAAAGGGGGACAAAAATATCGAACTAGAAGGAACAAACGGAAATCAAACAGAATGCTATTCTACACAAAGGTACACACAAAAAAAACTTTATCTAAGTTCAAAATTTTTTTTTAAAACTTTCTAGTTGCCAGGCATCATTTTTTTCAAAGTTCCAACATTTTTTTTAATTTTCTAAATTTTTTTTGGAATATATAAAGTTCAAAAATTAACAAAAAAATATTGGACCGAATTCAATAAAAATGTTTGATATTTTTACTGTTTTAAATTTCTTTTTTTTAACTATTAACTTTTTGTAAAGTCCCGAAGATGAAATAAACACTTAATAAAATATCAGCAAATATATTATTAAAAATAATAAAACTTTTGTAAAACAATCATTTCAACAAAATGTTTGCCAAAAATTAGCAAAAAAGAAAATTAGTAAATCTACTTTTATATTTTTTTGAGTGTAGTATGCTTGTAGTTGTAAACAAAACAACCGGCTATGAAGACAATACAGTGAAACAGGCCTAGACAAGTAAATCCTCCTCCCAATATATACGCTCACACAAAGACAACAACCCAATTGACCAAACAAAACGTTTATTGACCAAAATCCAATGTGACATAACACAAATGAAATGAAATGTATACAGACATGAAAACTGTTTGTAGCAAAATATGGTAACACTTATTTTTAATTTTTGCACATTGAAGAAATAAATAAAAAAACTATAACTAGAAAAATTCTCGTAATACCCCAGTCAAAAAAATACAATCCGGTCAGTGTCGGCAAAGCGTTGGCCACAGTAGCCCAAACGCTGGCATAACGTCGGCTATACAAATTTACAACGTCTCCCCAACGACTAAATGATAATGTCGGAGTACGGTCTGGCGATGCTATTTTCTGACGTCGGCAAGGTGTTGGACTTACAAATTTTACAGTGACCTCACAACGTCAAAAAATAACGTCAGAGGATGGTTTTTCGACGCTCTGTACATCTTAAAGAAAATAATATGTGAGCAAATATTTCCCAAGACAGTAAAAGAACGTTTATACTTATCTGAATTTTTTGTGGTTTTTCTTTGTTTGTAACCATCCCAGCCAGTGTTGCCAATAGTAGGGGGAAATCCCTACAAATAGGGTTTTTTTATAAAAAACGATGGCGTAGGGAAAAAGGGACAGATTTTCTTTTTTGATCAAAATGTAGGTATTTTGAATGATTTAGGTACTTTTTAAAAAAGGAATGATATTTTTAAATATTAAAAGTTTTGACAAAGAAAAATATTACCAAAAATTTTGTTTTTAAAATTGGCAACATTATTTAAGACCTGTAAGTTGTTCACCGGTGAAAAAATGTTTCAAAATATAAATTTGTAGCGAAAATTTGAGTGTCACATGTTTGGTTATGTCTTGATCTTCAGCTGTTTTTTAAATACAATAAAAAATAACTTGAATTTAGCTTTTTCTGTATATTTATCTGAAATAATAAATGTTTACATGCTGTGTCAATAATTTTAAATTCTGTTCTGAACAGAATACCTCATTAGAGAATTTTTTACGTTTTTGTAAAGCCAGTTTAAATTTGATGTTTTTTGACAGAGTTTAACAGATTTTCATATCAAAACCGAACAATTTTCTTTCCTTAAGTAGTTGAGGTTTATTATATATTATTATTTGAAAATTATTCTATGTTAATTAGAAAAGGAAAAATATCCTCGAGCTAGAATAAGCCTACTCACAATCTAATATTTAAATGTTCGAATAAAACAACTTTTATTTTTGAATAAAAATTAATCAGAATTTGAACAAAATTTGTAGTATTAACTTCGTTTAAATTTAAAACAAATATAATTGACTTATCAAAAACTCGCCTTAGGGCGGATTACTCAATGAAAAGTCAGCTGGTAACTGCCGATTTAACGGAGCCTTATGTCAAAATTTGTATGAAAAAAGTTAAATTTAACGGAGAGTTATTTTATAACGGAGCATTGAGTAATCCAGCCTTTGTATTTTAACTTTTATTTAAAATTAAATGTAAAATAAGTGAATAAAATTTTGTGTTAAAAATTTTAGCTGCTAAAACGTAGGGATAAATGTAGGGACTTTTTTTTTTAAAATGTAGGGAGAAAAGGGATTTTTTTTAATATGTGTAGGTTTTTTTCTTTTAAAAAAGTGGCAACACTGATCCCAGCAAAAACTAGGTAATGTGTTGTGAAAAGTAATGACTGCCAATTACATTACTTATAACAACAACTCATTACCCACTGTATTACTTTAGTCCAAAAAGCAACAAGTGGCTTATATTGTAATATGTAAGTACTTATTTGCAATAATATAAATAATAAGTTATTGAGAATGTTAAAAATAAATACTTATTTGCAAGTTCACTTGGGAAATTAAGTCCAATCAGAAAAAAACAATATTTGTTGCACCTTTTTAGCTTAAAATAATCTAATGATAAATAGATTCTTCAAACTCTGTTTGCAACTTTTATTTTATTCCTTATAAATAACTACTTATTTTACTCGTTATAGGTAAGTAGTTATTTATCTCCTTACTCGTAAGCTTGTAGGCACTAATTATTTTTGTCTCACGGCCTTTATAGAATAAGTAGTGTTTCATGCAATGAGTAAGTACATACCAATAATTATTACTAATTACTATACTCATTACTAGTAATGCAAAAATTTGCTGGGATTTTATGTATTTTTTTAATATACCGAAAAACTTCCCAAGAAAAAATGTGGCAGTGAAAAAGGTACTGTGGTAACTGTTTATTATGCTTTTTTAATAACAGAGTTGCATTTTTTTTTAATTGATGTCATATTTATTGTTTCCAAAAAAAAAAAAAAAACAGCAAAACCAAAAGTTTTTTGGTATTGGTATAAAAGAGAGCAGAATTTAAGACAAGAAAAATCATTGAAATTCGATGTTAAATTCAAAAATAAATTTTTTAACATTTAATTTAAAACTAGCTGGACCCGGTCCGCGCTTCTGGGCCAGCTAGTAGCCTTTAGTTCCACTCTTGGTAAGCATTATCTATAGAGAAATCTCAACAAAATCGGTTCAGCCATTTTTGCGTGATTGCGAAACGGACAGACATAACGCTAAGTATAGTACAAAGCAGATTTGTCATTTAGGCATCTTTATCGAATCGTGGATTAATATTGCCTAAAGTTCCAAGTTGCTTCCTCGGTTAGTTCTATCTGTGCTGCAAATTTAATTGAAATCGGTTTAGCACTTTTTGTGTGATTGCGGAGGAGGAAGAAATTACTTTTTATTTAATAAAAAAAGAAGTGTAATTTTTATACCCCTTTGTCGCCCTATTATATGACCTACAGTTCTCGCTCGGTTAGTGCTATCTTAGTGACAGATTCGGCTTAGCCGTTTTTGCGTGATTGCAAAACACGCAGGCATAATTATTCCCTACACCACTCTGTGGTACAGGGTATAATGAGTTTGTGCTGATGTTTGTAACTACCCGAAATATTGGTCCCAGACCTACCTTCAAGTATACCGATCGACTCAGAATTACTTTTTGATTCGATTTAGCGATGTCCGTCCGCCCGTCCGTCCGTTTGTCCGTCCTTCCGTCCGTCTGTCCATCTGTCCATCTATCGGTTTAAGTACGATACATGTCGCGATTTTCAATCAATTGAAATTTGAAACTTAAGCATCTTTTGGCCCAAAAGACGAAGCCTATAGAAATTGGTGAAAATCGGTCCATGTCGGCTTAAATGACTTTAATAACCGCATTATAATAGATATCGCTTTGAAATTTAGCAGGTAATCAAATTTTGTATGCACGAATCATCATTCCAAATTTCGAAGGAATCAGGTCTGTCCTTCTGGTAGTCCCCAAACCAACTACCCTCCCGATATTCACATAATTCCCCCAAAATTCATAAAAATGGAAATATTTAATAAACATTTTATTTTTAGGTGTTAAACGTGTACTTTAGTAATCTTATCAAATCGGAATATAATTGGACCATTTTTGGACTTAGTCTCCCTTATAAAAATTTCGATCGATATTCAGTTAAATCGGTCTATTGACAAAAAAATAAACCAATTCCACTAAAATTTGATCTGTGTGTGTTTTCTACACTAAATAAAGATCTAACAAAAGACGGATCCAATCGGTCCATGTTTGGACTTGGGACCCATTTTCCGGAAAACAGGTGTAGGGTATCATATGGTCGGTCTTGACCGACTATAACTTTCTTACTTGTTTTTAATTAAATTCGGAGTTTTTCCTTGTTTGGAGTTTATATTATCCTAAGGGGTGGTATTTTTTATTATAATTTTTAATTTTCTTTAGGCTGCTGTTAATTTTTTTAACAAAACAAAGACTTTTTATTTAAAACTAAAAAATCAATAAACTTGAAAATTGTTGTAAATTTAATAAATACAGCTGCCGCAGCACTGCAGGAGTGGTGCTGATGCAACAAGGATGATACAAAAAAACAGTGTTGGGGCAACGCTATATTTTTATAAACGTCGGCAATTTCTGACTGGGACCAATATTTGTCAGTTTTACTTGTTTTTTAACAAAAAATTTTCAATCAAAATTTACATTTTTTTTATTTTACAATTTTTTTTGTAATTTTATAAATTTTCAAAATTTTTTTACAAAAAAATTCTAGTACATTCACGAGATTTCCTTGTAAGTTTTATTGCACTAAAAAAATTCTAGCAACAGATTGTTGCTAGAAGCTCCATTATGGAGTAACATTTTAATTTATTTATTTTATATTGTTAAATATATTGTAAATTAAAACGTTAACTAATAAAAAAAAAAAAAAATTGTAAATTTGCAATTTTATTGGTAAAAATTTTGCAAAATTACGAAAAAGCTCGTTATTATAGAATTCTCGCAAAATAGGAGGTAGCAAAAAAATTTAGTAAAAACACGAAACCTCCTTGTAAATTTTATCTCTTCAAAAAATTTGTAAATTTACAATTTTATTGGTATAAAGCTTGTAAAATTACCAAAATTATTTGTAAGTACTAGGGTTCGGACCTTTATGCTGTTAAAATCGCGTTTTATGCAAATAAAATATGCACCAAAAAATAGAAAAATATGCGCTAAATATTTAAAAAATAAGCTCCTAAAAATTTTTTTAAAACATTTATTAATGATAAAAAATAAAAATAACAGAAAAAACAAAAAAGAAAAAATAAAACGTGAAAATTCAGTCTCATAAACGAAAATAAGGTGCGATAAACTCAAAAATTCAAGTTAAAATAAAGTAAAACACACAATTATAAAAGTAACATATAGAAAAACAAGCAGAGAAGTTAAATTCGACTTGGCCGAATACCCTACGCAATAGTAAATTTTCTAACGTAAAAAAAATAACATTTTTGATTAGAAATATTTTATTTTGTGTAAAACCACTTTATTTAGCAATTTTTGAAAAAAAAAAATATTTTACTAAATTTTTTTAGAGAGTAAATTTTTTTTTGAGTTTAAAAATTTTTTGGGTGTATTTTTTTTAGTGTAAAAATATTTTGAGAGACAAAAGTACGTTGTAAAATATTTTTGTGACTTACCATATTTATAAAAAAACATGTTTAACGGGGTTTTAATACGTTAATTTAAGGAAAAACTAATCTGAAGTTCACTGTTTTGCTAATAACTTTTAAACCACTGGACCAATTTGGCTGAAATTCAATACGAATTAGGCCAGGGAAACGGCAAATATATATGCCAAGCTTCTGCATCCTCAGAATTTTTTAGATTAAAATGTGTTTTTAATTAAATTTAAATCGTATGTCATTTTAAATTTGGTAATTTTTTTTGATTAGAATCACTGATTACTCATATTTTCTTCTGTGTACTTTAAGACTACATTATAAAAAATATATATATAGAAATGTAAAAATATTAGCTTTTGTTAATCCAAGACTGACAACAACAAATATGCATTTGCATAAGAATCCGAACCCTAGTAATTACAATTGGTTGTATTTGTTTTTTTTTATTGTGCCAAATGTAAAAACACACAAATACACTAAAAAAAAAAACTGTAATGTTAGCAAAAAAAGCTTGTAAACCTACAAGAAAATTTGCTGATTTTGAACCCACAATTTTTTTTGACACATTTGAGGACCCCATTGGGTTCGGACCCGATAGGTCCAGACCCCGATGGGCCTAGACTTAGTTGTGTTCCTTAAAAATCGTCACAGTTTTTGGTCCAAAATTTGTGTCCGTTTCGCTCTACCTTGCTTAGTTTTTGAGATACGTGATTATAGGGGACCACTGGGGTCTTGAGAATTAAAAAACTCGATAACTTAAAAAATATTACTCGGAGAGCTTTTGACTATTTTGCGGTCTTGTTCTACGTATTGAGGGCTACAAATGCTTTTGGAATTTTTGTTGTGTCGGCAATATTTACCGAGATATGAGCATTTTAAAATTTTCGGGAATGCTAACTTTTTTGGATCCAAAGTTAGGGCCCATTAGGGTCCACACATGTGAAGAGGACCCGCGAAAGTGTGGAGATTCTAAGAACCAAAAATGCCCTCCATTTTGCTCTATCTGGCTTAGTTTCCTAGATAGAGCCATTTTAAGTTTTCTGAAAATAAAAAAAAATTTACCATTTATTTTTGCTAATGTTAGCAAAAAATCTTGTAAAAATGTTGTCAACTCAATTTCAAATCTTAGCAAAAGAAATTAGTTCAACGTTTGTTTAAAATTGCTAATGTGCTAAATGAAGTTTACAAGAATTTTTTGCTAACATGCTAATCTTAACTAAAAATTTGCTAAAAGTTAGCTAACTAGCATTAGCAAAAAAAAATTAGTAAATCTACTAACGTATTTTTTTGAGTGTATAATTATATTTGTATTAAAACTGAATTCTGCTTTTTTTCTCAAATACTCAAAGATATATACTTAACAGCTACATAAGTAAAAATCAGAAAATCTCTGAAAAATTTGTTAACGAAAATTAGTTAAATCAACAAAAGCGTCTGTAATCCGCCAATTTTTTCAATTCTTTTGAATTTCAATAGCACTTATTTAAATTTGTTCTTTTCTTATTTTTATTTGCGAATTTTAAACTTGAGTTGGTAATTTAATATTGTTTAAGATAAATATCACCTTATTTAATACAAAAAAAACATATAGAATTTGAACATTAATATCCTATCAATAGATGCAAACATACATATTTTCGTATATGGTGTGATATACATATGACTGACATACATTGTGAAATGTTCACGCGCATTTTACCAATACATTTTCTAGACTCGTAATAAACTAATACATCAAACACATATCGAAATGAAATATGCAGTTCCAAACATTGTCTAAAGCTAAAGATTTTCAAATACTGATATCAACTACAATGGGTAAGCTTTACCTCATCCAACAAATTGTCAGTTAGACATAACAAAAATCCGAAGAGCATATAAATAAGAGGAGCAGCAAAATGACATAGATTCGACTGAGCGAACAACAGACAAAACTTTACGCTTTTATCATTTGAACAATTAATACTAGATTTTCTTTATCAAACCAAATTTTAAAAGGTTTAAAAAAAATATATATCTCGGACTTATATTCAAACCCCTCTATCTCTAAAAACACGATTTTTCAGTAGATACAAAAAATTATTAATGTCGCCAATTCTATTGTTTTTTCAAACTCTATATTCTACAATATTATATAGCTGATTTTTAATAGATAGAAGGTTTGATATTAAATTTTTTCATAAGTAAATGATGAGATAGAGTGTTTTGCATTGTTAAAATTGTTAAAATTATTTGCTTAAACCCAAATTTTTGTAATATTTCGGGTTTAACATGCAAAACTAGCTAAGAAATCATACGGTAAAAAGTTATTATGAAAAAAAAAATTTTTTTTAATAATTTTTTGATGAGATAGAGCGTTTCGCAAAATTACTTATGTGAGAAAGAGAAATACCAATAACGCTTATAAAATTTTCAAAAATATATTTTTACTGTGAAATCAAAACCACAAATTTCGTAAAATGTGAGATACAGCGTTTTGAACAAAATCTGAAAATTGGTTAAAGTCTGCCTTCAGTCTAGTGTAGCTGATTTTTCTACTCCTCTTATTTTCTAATTCCTTGTCACTTCGATGTATGTAACACAAAAAAAGAATGTGCATTCATTGATTGTAGAGAGAAGGCGACTGAGGACAGCCCAGTATTAGACACATGTGATGTGACAATCATACTTTGGCACATCAAACAGAATACAATAATTTAATTTCAGCACCCAATTACAACATGGGTTAATATGTCCTTTCTTTTAAGCTTTTAAATCTCAAAGTGAAATTTAATGTCTAATTTATACTCAGGTACAAAATGTGAACGTGTTACACGTACATTGTACGAGTACACGTTCACATTACAACTTATTGGCAGAAAATTTTAACTGACACATTTTGGACAGTGGTTTGGAAATTAAATTGTTCAATGCGACTAGGGACAATTAATAGTATAAGAAAATTAAATTTAAATTTAAAACAAAATATTTAAATTAAGAAAATAATTTATATTAAGAATTATTCAGTGGTCCTTTAAACTGATATATTTTTGAAAATTTCTTTGACGGAGATCCAAACAATTTAATATATCTGGTAATGTTATGTACTTTATAAAGTTGGTCTTTAAATAAAATTGGTCCTTCGAACCGAACCAATAAATTCCCACTACTACGAAAGTAACAATTTTAAATGAGGCTGTTAAAAAAAATTTCCTGCCCAAAAAAAAGAAAAAAAAAGCAAGAGAAAATTATTTAAGACCGACTAAGCCCAACTACCGTTTAAAAATACACGAAAAAAAAAAAAAATTTAAAAATTAGAAGAAACAAGTAAGAGTGTTAAATTTGGCTGTGCCGAATCTTATATGCCCTCCAAGACGTTAAAAAATTAAAAAAAAGAGTGTCTGTTTTGTATGGGGGGGGGGGGGGGGTCGATGTTGTCGGTGGGGCACACATTTCGCCTCCGCTATAAATGTTTTCAAATTATTTTTAAATGATATTTACGCTTAAATAATCGATTTTTATCGGTATTTTTAATTATTTTCTATAAACATGCCCCAAAAAAGGAATCGGCCTGTAAAAATCGAGTTTCGTAATCGCCTTGGTCCCTGTGAAGGTCTACACTCAAAATAATACATTAGTAGATTTACTAATTTTGTTTTGCTAATGCTAGTAAGCTAACCGTTAGCAAATTTTTAGTTGAGATTAGCATTTTAGCAAAAATATCTTGTAAACTTCATTTAGCGCATTAGCAATTTTAAACAAAATATTTTTGAAGTTATCGAGTTTTGTAATTCTCAAAACCGGAGTGGTCCTCTAAAATCACGTATCTCAAAAACTTAGCAAGGTAGAGCGAAACGGACACAAATTTTGGATCCAAAACCATGATAATTTTTAAGGAACCCTAATAGGTCTAGGCCCATCGGGGTCTGGACCTATCGAGTCCGAAACCAATGGGGTCCTCAAATAAAATAAAAAAATTTCAGTTAACTAATTTTTGGCAAAACATTTTTGCTAACTTTACCAAAAAATTGTGTGTTCAAAATCAGGAAATTTTCTTGTTGGTTTACAAGCTTTTTTGCTAACATTACAGTTTTTTTTTTGAGTGTATGAACATAATATGGCATAAAAATGTTACATTAGTTGACAAAAACTAAAAAAGAACTTGAACAAAAAAATACTGTTTTCAGGGGTTGTTTTAGTTCTTCAAGGGGAAACTTTTTCCCCGATTTTGCCCATCTTCGAACTTACAAGGGAAGTCTCCCTAGTGTCACCCGCGGATCTTTATGGAATTGGTTTTATTTTGTAGATCAGAAAAAATAAAGGGACATGTATTTTTTTTTTAGCGGCCCAAATTCATATTTAGGGGGTAAAAAGGAGGGGGGAAGACACGGCCATTTTTCAGTTTTTTTCGTTAATCATCTTCATTATGCAAAGAAACCTAGTCATGTTACATACCAAATGAAAGGTCTTTGGAAAACCTATCTACTTGTGCTAAGAACGTGTCCATATTGAGTAAAATACCAAAATTTTAGGACATTTTTGTTAAAAAGTCGATAAAAATTATAACTTTTTTGGCCCCTTGTTAGCACCACGAGATAGGTATTTTTAATACCTTTAATCTGATACCTCACATGCCTATATTAATTTTGTTTAAATAGGCGTAAATCTGAAAAAGGTAAATTTCCCCCCATACAAATCGACCCCCCTAAAAATGAGTTTGGGCCGCTAAAAAAACACGCGTCGAATTAATTTTCGTTCTTAAGAACATATCCAAATTTCATGAAGATCGGAGGGTGACACCAGGGAGACTTCCCTTGTTAGCCTTACCAGTTTCATTTGCCAGATACCAGCTATATTATTATTTCAGGAAGTATAAGAAACCCCAAAGAACATTTTTTACCAACATAGAATCTGAATTTCTAAAAATCTTGACTACACAGATATAATTTCTTCATTCTATGAATCTTAATTCCAAATTTCAATCTTCAGTGTTTGATCTGGGCGACGATAAATCAGTCAGTTGGTCACTAGGGTGGCTCGTTTTTGGGGCTTTTCTCTCTGATCAAATTTTAATACCCGCCAAAAGTGTCGGTCCCCTAAGGGTAACTCACATGCAAAATATCACTCCGATCGGAGTTTATGAGCCTCAAAATTGGGGTTTTTGCAAAAAAGGACTTTTCTTAAAAAAAAAAAATATCAATTTTTGTTAGTAAAATAATTAAAAAAATTATTTTTGTATAATATTTGATCGTAGAAACTTAAATATGAAATTTAAAGATTTTTCGATATCAATAACCCGTTCAAACTTGATACCAAAAAAATGGCATGATTTTGGAGGCGTTCTCAAAACACCTTTTTTCAAAATTTGAAAATTTTATTAAAAAAAATTTAAAATATATAATTTTTTCTTTCTGTATTCATTGAGAACACCTTGGAGAAGAAAAATGTGAAATATGACGGATAGCCGCCTGACCACTTTTTATGAATCGTGGGGGGAAGTTAGCGGATTTCAAGGAAATGTTGGTTTTATCAATAATTTGGATTAATAAAATCTTATTAATTTAATTTTTGGGCAAATTAACAGTTTTTTATTGTCGTGGAATTTTATTAAATAACTTTAAGTCTGCCATGAAATCTTACCAATCTAGGACGTCTTTAACCCACATTGGCTGGGGGTCAAAAATGACCACCGCAGAAAATTTGAAGTTTAGAGCTTAAATTTTGTGCTATAAACAAGTATAAAACGGCTTTTGTGTTTTCTAACCTAACTCTCATTTCGTATTTATATTTTATCTTTAAAAAATCGTTAACCCTTCTTGGCAGGGGGTCAAAAATGACCCATTCAATAAAATTTTTTTATTTTTTTATAGAAAATAATTTGTGGCAACCTATTAGATAACTTTAAATCAGCTCAAAAATCTTACCAATTTAAGATAACTTTACCCCCACATTGGTCCGGGACCCCGGCAAAAACTTTTAAGCATAGTGCTTAAATTTTTTGATATCAAAAAAATATATATTTTTTACTAAATGGGTAATTTTTCACCCCCTGCCAAGAAGGTTAACGATTTTTTTAAAGATAAAATATTAATTCGAAATAATAGTTAGGTTGGAAAACACAAAAGCCGTTTTATACATGTTTATAGCACAAAATTTAACCTCTAAACTTCAAATTTTCTGCGGGGGACATTTTTGACCCCCAGCCAATGTGGGTTAAAGACGTCCTAGATCGGTAAGAATTCATGATAGACTCAAAGTTATTTAAAAGAATTCTACGACACCAAAAAACTGTTAATTTGCCCAAAAATAAAATTTATAAGATTTTATTAATCCAAATTATTGATAAAACCAACATTTCCTTGAAATCCGCTAACTTCCCCCCGCGATTCCCGAAAAGTGGTCTGACGGATATCCGTCATATTTCACATATTTCTTCTCCAAGGTGTTCTTAATGAATACAGAAAGAAAAAATTATATATTTTACATTTTTTTTTAATAAAATTTTAAAATTTTGAAAAAAATGTGTTTTGAGAACGCCCCCAAAATCATGCCATTTTTTTGGTATCAAATTTGAACGGGTTAATGATATCGAAAAATCTTTAAATTTCATATTTAAGTATCTACGATCAAATAGTATACAAAAATAATTTTTCAATTATTTTACTAACAAAACTTGATTTTTTTTTTTAAGAAAAGTCCTTTTTTGCAAAAACCCCAATTTTGAGGCTCAAAGTGGAGACAGAAGATAAACTCCGTTCAGAGTGATATTTTGCATGTGAGTTACCCTTAGGGGACCGACACTTTTGGCGGGTATAAGAATTTGATCAGAGAGAAAAGCCCAAAAACGAGCCACCCTATTGGTCACCGATATCATTTATATATTTAGATGCCCTTTACATTCATCTAAAATCTAACAAAATAATTTACAAATTCCATCTAATTCTTCTTTTCCAGTGTATATTTTCATAAAATCATACACAAACACACAGTAAAATCTATAGCTGTTGAAGGTGTTAATGTGGATAACACAATCGATATAAATAGACATTGACTGTCAGACTGTATTAAGAAGGTTGATAGTTCAAAAGGAAATATGACAACCACAAAACCAATGACAGCATTGATCCTACTTTGACCAATTGTCCTTAACTTTTACAAATGAGGTAATTTGACATATGTAATGGTGCAAAACATGTATGTAATACAAATTCACACACACACACATGTCCACATCGATGTGACACACACACATACAAAGAAAATCCCCAAACTCAGTTGAACATTTAAGAAACTCAAGAGAATTGTTTAGATGAAATAGTAAATTAAATTATCTTAATTTTTGGAAAATTGAGTTAAAATTTCAACAAATGTACCTGAACAGAAGTAAGAAAGGACGAAGGAATTTTAATTTGTATTAAATAAGATTTAATTTAATAATGAAAATAAAGATACAACGTAAAATGAATGTTAAGTTTTTTTTTTATTTTTTATTTTAAAGAAAAAAAAAATTATAATTTCCTTTTTAAAATAAACTTTTTAATTTCGTTAATGTAAATAAAGGACAATCTCATTTTTAGGCAGCAGCATTTTCATTTTTCTAACTAAACAAGGTGTAAGTAGGCATAAATGACATAAGGAAATTTTTTGTGTGAAAGGGAACTATGGGCCATAAAGATAAATAAGTGGTAGAAATTTAATAAACAAGCAAGCATAATAATTAAGCATTTGTTGTGCAAAACCGTTAATTAAAGATTGCTCTAATCTCGAATTAACTTTTGAAAGACATCCACACAAATTTAATAAAGAATTTTACGGTGATTCTTTTCTTAGACCAAATTAATTTCTCTATCTACCATTAAATACCTAAATGACTATAAAAATGGCAAACATTTATTGCGAAAATATTTTTGTGCAAAAATAGTGATCACTAAGGACAGGAAGTACGTAGGAAAGTGAAATTCTAAAGTATTTGTAAAATTTAAAAAAATAAAAAAAAACCGTAAGAAAATTATAGTTGGTCAAGATCAATAAGTGTAAATAACGCTCACAAGCCAAGTTTGAGTGAAATAGGCTTCATTTGTTGCCATTAAAATATCGGGCGAAATTTCTATATGGGGTTAATGCGCAAAAATGGTCCGAATATAATAAGATTTGGTATGGTAACCAAAATGCATACACTCAAAAAAAAAAAAACTGTAATGTTAGCAAAAAAAGCTTGTAAACCTACAAGAAAATTTGCTGATTTTGAACCCACAATTTTTTTGCTAAAGTTAGCAAAAATGTTTTGCTAATAATTAGATAACTAAATTTTTTTTTGAACTTAGTTCATACACATCTGAGGACCCCATTGGGTTCGGACCCAATAGGTCCAGACCCCGATGGGCCTAGACCTTGTTGGGTTCCTTAAAAATCGTCATAATTTTTGATCCAAAATTTGTGTCCGTTTCGCTCTACTTTGCTTAGTTTTTGAGATACGTGATTATAGGGGACCACTGGGGTCATGAGAATTAAAAAAACTCGATAACTTAAAAAAATAATACTCGGAGAGCTTTTGACTGTTTGCGGTCTTGTTCTACATGTTGATAGCTACAAAAATGCCTTTGGACTTTTTGTTGTGTCGGCAATATTTACCGAGATATGAGCATTTTAAAATTTTCGGGAATGCTAACTTTTTTGGATCCAAAGTTAGGGCCCATTAGGGTCCACACATGTGAAGAGGACCGGCGATACTATTGAGAGCCCGAGAACCAAAAATGGCCTCCATTTTGCTCTATCTGGCTTAGTTTCCGAGATAGCGCCATTTTAAGTTTTCTGAAAATAAAAAAAAATTTACCATTTATTTTGCTAATATTAGCAAAAAAGCTTGTAAAAATTTGGTCAACTCAATTTTAAATCTAGCAAAAAAAATTAGTTAAAATTTTGTTTAAAATTGCTAATGCTCTAAATGAAGTTTACAAGATATTTTTGCTAACATGCTAATCTCACCTAAAAATTTGCTAAAAGTTAGCTAACCAGCGTTAGCAAAAAAAAATTAGTAAATCTACTAATGTATTATTTTGAGTGTACAAACAAAATCTTAATAATTTTTTTTTTTATATTTATGAAATTTGACAGATTTATGTGAATATCGGGAAGGTAGTTTGTATAGGGGATACAAGAAAAACTGGTCCGATTCCTTAAAAATGGTGATTATCTATATATTAGGCATGTCGTGAAAAGCGTATTCGGCATTTTACCGAATATTAACTATTCGGTATTCGGTTTGAACCGAATACGAATATTGCCGAATAGTTCGATTATTCATACGCCTGTTTTTTATCTATGTAAAAAATTTTAAAAAAAAGTAACAGTCTATAAAACAACAACGCTTTTGTTGACACTATTTTTTGTGTTACCTTAACAATTCGAATTTTAATCAAGTGTTCAAGTTTATTTTGTATAAAAAACAATCTAAAATGACTACAAAAAGAGTTAAACGTTAATAAAAAGTGTTTTTTGAACAAATTTAAATTTTGCCGAATATTCGGCAAACTGTTGACGAATATTTATTTAACCAAATATTCAAAAAATATGCCGAATATGCCGAATACCGAATAGTGACGAATATTCGCGACATCCCTACTATATATGTAAAAGAGTAGGGTGACTGAATCATCATCGCCCAGCCCAAACCGCTAAAGCTAGAAACTGGAAATTTGGAATGTTGATTCATCTCCCGGAAAACAGATCCACTAAGGCTGGATTTTTTCCTGTGGGGTAAAAATTGTAGAAAACTGTACTTTTGGTACTTTTTATACCCTCCACTCTAGTGATAGAGGGTATATATAAGTTTGTCATTCCGTTTGTAACACCTCGAAATATTGGTCTAGGACTCCATAAAGTATATATATTTATGATCCTCGATCGATTTTAAGTCGATCTAGCGATGTCCGTCCGTCCGTCCGTCCGTCCGTCCGTCTGTCTGTCTGTCTGTCCGTCCGTAGAAAACACGCTAACTTTTGAAAGACTTTACAGAGGCTACTGAAGTTTGGCATATATGTTTGTCATTTACCTGGTCAGGTTGGTATTGCAATCCAGCCAAATCGGTCCAGTGGTTCAAAAGTTATGAGCAAAAGAGTAAATTTCGGCAAGGGTGTTTCGCGAATTTACGAGATAAAAAACACGATAACGTTCGAAAGCCAATAATGAGACTACTGAAGCTTGGTATGTATCTTTGCCGTTCCCCGGGTCTGTTTAGTTTTAAATTTCAGCTCAATCGGTCCAGTGGTTCAAAAGTTATAAGCAAAACTCTGAATTTCAAATTAGTTTCATCTAAAATGCCACGTGTTTTAACAAGTTTTAAAAGCATTGGTGGTAACTAAACAATGCTTTCCAAACTTGTTTAAATTTTAAGCAATGCTTTTTAAACTTTTTTAGTTTTAAAAGCATTGGTAACTTAAAAACCACACTCGAAAAAAATTTTACACTCAAAAAAAATTTTACACTCAAAAAAAATTTTACACTCAAAAAAATGTACACAAAAAAAATTTAGTTTTTTTTTTTAAAAGTTACGATAGTTTGTGTACATACGTACGTGCATTCACTCAGAAATATTTTTACAGTAAAAAAACATTACACTCGAAAAAAATTTTACACTCAAAAAAAAAATTGTAATTTTTCTTTTTTTTTTAAAAAAAATGACAAAAAAAGAGTTTTTTACTCAAAATAAAATATTTCTAATCTAAATTGTTAATTTTTTCACGTTAAAAAATGTACTACCCATTAAAAAAATGCATTGTGGAGGGTATTCATAGATTCGGCAAAGTCGAATTTAACTTTTCTACTTGTTATATCTCCTGATATAATGATGATACAGAAATTTGGACTGTATTTTCACCTCCAGGAATATAGATCCTCTAAGGCTGGATTTTTGCCAATGTTGATTCTAAGGGGCTAAAAAGGGTAAAATTCTGTACTTTTGGTACTTTTTATATCTTCTGATATGATGGTCATAGAGACCTGAAATTTGGACTGTATGTTCACCTCCCGGCATATAGATCCACTGAGGCTGGATTTTTGCCAATGTTGACTCTAAGGGGGTAAAAATGGTAAAAATCTGTACTTTTGGTACCTTCTATATTTCCTGTCACAGAAACTTGAAATTTGGACTGTACGTTCACCTCTCGGAATATAGATCCCTTAAGGCTGGGTTTTTGCCAATGATGATTCTAAGGGGGTAAAAAGGGTAAAAATCTGTACTTTTGGTACATTTTACATTTTTTTAAATAATGGTACTAGAAACTTGAAATTTGCCATGTCGGTTCACCTCCCGGAAAAAAGATTCACTACTAAGGCTGGGTTTTTGCCACTGTTGATTCTACGGGGGTAAATGGGTAAAAAAGTGTAATTTCGGTACTTTTTTTTATTTGCTGAAATAATGGTCATTCAAACTGGAAATTTGGAATGTAGGGTCCTTTAGTGAAATTAAACATTCTGGAACAAGTACTTTCCGAAAATTCTCCACAGTTTATAAAAAGTACCTTTTATAAAAAGTACCTTTTATAAAAAGTACCTTTTATAAAAAGTACCTTTTATAAAAAGTACCTTTTATAAAAAGTACGTTTTATAAAAAGTACCTTTTATAAAAAGTACCTTTATAAAAAGTACCTTTTATAAAAAGTACCTTTTATAAAAAGTACCTTTTATAAAAAGTACCTTTTATAAAAAGTACCTTTTATAAAAAGTACCTTTTATAAAAAGTACCTTTTATAAAAAGTACCTTTTATAAAAAGTACCTTTTATAAAAAGTACCTTTTATAAAAAGTACGTTTTATAAAAAGTACCTTTTATAAAAAGTATCTTTTATAAAAAGTACCTTTTATAAAAAGTACCCTTTATAAAAAGTACCTTTTATAAAAAGTACCTTTTATAAAAAGTACCTTTTATAAAAAGTACCTTTTATAAAAAGTACCTTTTATAAAAAGTACCAATTATAAAAAGTACCTATTATAAAAAGTACCTTTATAAAAAGTGCCTTTTATAAAAAGTACCTTTTATAAAAAGTACCTTTTATAAAAAGTACCTTTTATAAAAAGTATTTTTTATAAAAAGTACCTTTTATAAAAAGTACCTTTTATAAAAAGTACCTTTTATAAAAAGTACCTTTTATAAAAAGTACATTTTATAAAAAGTACCTTTTATAAAAAGTAGCTTTTATAAAAAGTACCTCTTATTAAATGAACGGGAAGTACACTTTTTGGTACTTTTTTATTTCCTGAAATTATATTTATAGAAATTTTTTATATTTCCTAGAATCTAAAAATTTGCAATGTAGGAGAATTCTGTAAAAAAACATTCTGGGTACAATACGTTTTTAAAATTCCGGTTCTTAGTGGGATAAAATGGTTAAAAAAGGTATATATGCGGTACCTTTGATATTTTTTGACGTAATGGTTCTAGAAACTTAAAATGAGGAATGTAAAATCCTTTTTGTACTTTTAATATTACCTAAAACAATGATCCTAGAAAATTTAAATTATTTCTTATAGAAAAAGTCTCATTTTCTGAGACATTTTTCTTATAGAAAAAGTCTCAGATTCTGATACATTTTTCTTATAGAAAAAGTCTCAGATTCTGAAACATTTTTCCTATAAAAAAAGTATCAGGTTCAGAAAAAAATTTTTTTTCTTAAAAAACGTCTTCGATTAGGAATAGCTTTTCTTATAGAAAAATGTCAAATTCTGCTACTTTGTTTTAGAATAATTCTCAAATTTAAAATTGTGAGAATTTTTTTTTTTCATTTCCTTTTTTCCAATTCTTTGCAAAGCCTTCTAAAAATTGAGATTTTTATACTTTTTTACACAATATATTTTACACCCTCCAACCACAGTATAGGGGTATACTTACTTTGTCATTCCGTATGCAACGTATCGAAATATCGGTCTAGGACCCCATAAAGTATATATTTTATTGATCAGTGATTGATTCTAAGACATTCTAGCGATGTCCGTCCGTCCAACCGTCCTTCTGCCCTTCTGTAGAAGACACGATACAGTCCAAAATAAAAGAGCTAGACTTCCGAAGTTTGGCACGAATATGTCTTATATTCCTAGGCAGGTTAAGTTCGGAAATGGGCAAAACCCTTGGAGAACTAAACCAACTTAAGGAAAACCGCATTTTTTGCAGTGTTTTTTGTACTTTTGCTAAGCAAATGCAACATTCTTACCTCAGATGAAGCTCAAAATCGCAAGGGGAAGGTGCTCCCTAACGTCTTCCACCAACCCCCTCCCCCCCACAAAAAAAAACGCCCCTGGATTTTTTACATTTTGGAGGGTATAAAAGATTCGGCACAGCCGAATATAACACTCTCACTTGTTTCTTTTTTTTTAAATGCATGTTTGGCAAAAACAATAAACTGAGACCATAGTTCAATTCTACTCTTGCGTTTTATCGTATGTTTTGTTCCATTTTTCAGTCAAATTTTTAGTTTATAAACAAAATGTTAATTATTTTTTTTTTTTAATTTTAATTAAATTTGTTTTATTAAAAACAGACATTGAGTTTTTTATAAGGGTTTAAGTTGAAAAAATGCAGAAGAAAAATTGAATTTCTAAAAATTATGGACATTTCTGGTATTCCCATACTGGTTTCAAACACCCCAGTTAGTGTTATCATCAGTAGGATTTTAAATGTCGGTTTGTCTTGTTAATGGAAATTGTTTTTTAACAATTTTGAGATTGTTGTTTGAAATGTTTTAATGGTTGAAAACTGCTTTACCTATTTAAAACCTTCTTTGTAATTTGATGAAATATCTCATAATACATATAATTTATTATATTTTTTTAAGTGGTTATAAATTATTTTGTATTAACTGAATTTTTATTTAGTTCGGTTTGATTTTTTGTATTTTCAAGTTGTATCAAATATATAAAAATGTCTGACCCATAGTGCATAAATTTTTCCACAGAATGTCAAGTCACCCATTATTTTTTTTACTTTGTCTAAAAAAGAAACACTTCAATCATTTCTATGTTTTAATGGTCCTTTAGACCTTAATCTACTTAGGGTTGCCATTTCCTTTTTGAGAAAAAGAGGACGCCAACCTCAAAAAAGGAGGACATTTGACCCAAAAAAGAGGACAATTTTTTTTAATAAATTAATTTTAAAAAAGTAAACTGCGCGACACAATATGCAAAAAAAAATGCATTTTTATTAAGGAAACAATTTTTATTTCCACTAAAAAAATCACAAAAATACACAAAAGAAAATCTTCCAATTTTATTTCAGAAAATACCAATTATATTTCAAAAATTTTTAATTATATTTCCAGTTATATATGAGAAATTTTCAATTATATTTCAGAAATATTCATTTTTAATTCAAAAATGTTTGGTTAATTTAAAAAAATGTCCAATTATAATTCAAACAAGTAAGAGTGTTAAATTTCCAACATGCAAAAAAAATTGCAGGGACGTTTTCTTTTTTTTTGGGGGGGGGGGGGGGGGGGTCGGAAGTGGTAATTGGGGGGGGCAAATTTCCTCTCGAATATGTGTTTAAAAATTCATTCTTATGCTTTATGCACTAAAGAAATACAAGTTTATCATTATTTAAAAAAAATGTATTCCACGCCCATAAAAGGGGGGCGGACCGAAGAAACGACATTATCTAATTCTCTTGGTCCAAATGCAGGACTTCGAACTTACTGTAGCATAAAAATGTTGCATTTGTTAAACAAAAACACAAAAAATCATGTAAAAAAGTGGTATTTTTCATGGGTTGGTTTAGTTCTCTAAGGGGGAACTTTTTCCCCCTTGGTCCGATTTTGCCCATTTCCGAACTTAACCTGCCTAGGAATATAAGACATATTCGTGCCAAACTTCGGAAGTCTAGCTCTTTTAATTTGGACTGTATCGTGTCCTCTACAGACGGACAGACGGACGGACGGACATCGCTAGAATGTCTTAGAATCGATCACTGATCAATAAAATATATACTTTATACGGTCCTAGACCGATATTTCAATGCGTTACACACGGAATGACAAAGTGAGTATACCCCCATACTGTGGTTGGAGGGTATAAAAATTTCAATTGTATATTAGAATTTTCTATTTGTAATTCAAAATTTTCTAAATGGTTTTCAGAAAATTCCATTTGTATTTTAAACATTTCCATTTCAAAATTTTCTCAATGATTTTAAGAAAATTACTTTTGAATTTAAATAAATTCAATTGGAATTTTAGATAATTCAATTGTATTTCAAAAATGTTCATTTTTTTTTAAATTATCTAAATGTTCAAATTCTGATTAATTTTTATTAAAAAATAAAAATTGTTGTACTCGACCTTTAAAATATTATATTTTGAGTAGGTTTTTTTCTAGCTCGAGGTCATTATTTCCTTTACTAATTAAAACTATGATATTCTCATATAATAATTTTCAAGAAAATTATTTTTTTGTTTTAAATTTATTTATGTTGGTCATTTTTTGCAAGACTTTATCGACACGTGTTTCGGGATTTGTCTGTTTTTAATATTTGTTGGTTAATTAGCTGATGATCGTGACCTTACTACGATGGTACAATTTTCGTCTTCTAATTCCCAATGGGAATATAGTCGAATACGTATTTTTATTTTAGTTTGATCATTACCGATTGTCATTAAAGACCCTTTGCTACTTGTAGTATAGGGTTTTTATTTTTGCTAAATAATCTTGACAATTGGATCTGACAAATCCCGAAACACGTGTCGATTAAGTCTTGCAAAAAATGAGCAACATAAATAAATTTAAAACAGAAATATAATTTTCTTGAAAATTATTATATGAGAATATCATAGTTTTAATAAGTAAAGGAAATAATGATCTCGAGCTAGAAAAAAACCTACTCAAAAATAATATAATATATTTTTTGATATAAAAATCTTTTTCCGAGAGCAAACTTTAGGACCCACAACAGCTGATAAGAATTGATGCTAACGTAGTTATTTTCGCACTACCTAAAGTGAATTTTTACTCAAAATATAATTAATTTGAAGCGTTTTTTTTAATTTTTGTGCGTTTTGTTCTCAAAAAGTTGACATTACTGCTGATAAAGGTGGCTTCAGACTATAATATTTGTAATAATATCTGTCAAAATTTTGTGTAAAACCCATAAAATAGTATGGTGTAAACACAAATCGGTATAAAACCAAGAAAAAAACGGATTGAAAAATGACAAGCGGATTCGTATTCTCATTTTTAGAAATTTCTCTAAAAATGAGAAAACGTATACGCTTTTCATAAGATCAGGGTTGTATTTATTTTGATAATATTTAAGATGTGATGGTGTAAATACGCAAAGGATTTTTAAAAAGATTTTTGACAAGCCGAGAAAATTTCGTATTATTTAAGATACGTATTTTCTTACGACTCAGTATTATAGTCTGAAGTGGGCTTAAGCGAAAATACAGCGACGAAGATAATTCAAAAGTTTAAAAGTAATAGAAAAAATGTTATGGGAAAAAGTGCAAAAAGTAGGACAAACCCGGACACTTTCTAAAAAAGAAGTAGGACTGCCCCGGACGCCCTAAAAAAGAGGACGGTGTCCGGGGAAAAGAGGACGGATGGCAACCCTAAATCTACTCGTACTACTAAAAAACAGTAAAACAGGTAACGATTTCCTTAAAATTATATTATTTCCCAAGTAGCTTTTAATGTTATTAAAAAATACTAAATAAATTAAAAAAAAAAATAACTACTAATGATAAGAAACAATAACAAACAAAAGAAAATACGTTTTCTAGACCAAATTTTTAAAATTTCCATTAAACAAGACTAAAATTGTTCAAGTAAAATGATGAATGTAATTTTAAATTTAGATTTTTTAAGGGAGGTAGAGTATGTGGCAAGTTGATGCCGTATATTTTCTTTACTTTTATTCTAATCTATGTCTTTGTATCTGAAAAATATTGTATTTCAATGTTTTAAAATCTCAAACATGTTTATGCACGGTTGATTTATATCTTGTTTATTCTTGATTATTTTTTATTTTTTTGCTACTACATGTTGCTGTAAAATGTAATACGGCGAGTATCAACAATATAACATGTAAGGATAATACAATAAAACAATTTTAGTACACTAGAAAAAAATGTTGGTAAAATTTCAGAGAAAAAATTTGAAACGAATTTCGATTAACAAAAAAGCAGATTCAATAAATTTTTTGATTAAAATTTCTCCAATTAAAAAAATTGTTATACCAATCATCAAATTGTAGGTGATTGATTGAAAATTTTTTCAATCAAACATTTTTTCGATTTTAATCAAAAGATTGATAATTTTTTTACTTATAGTCAATCAAAATATTGATTGATTTAACAAATGAATTGTAAGCTTTTGACAAAGTTATCAAAAAACTGATATTTTTTGCTTTCCAATATGCTGCCAACAATAAAAAAAGTAAAACCCGATTATTTTGTATATTTTTGAATTAATCTATAACAAAAATGTTAATCAAAGCATTGATTGACTCATTTGAATTTTTTTGATCAGCACATTTAATTGAAAATTGTTAGCCAATAATTTTTTGTGTTTAAACAAAAGTCAAAATGATCACGATTATAAAATTACACTGTACACACACAAAAAAAAAAAACTTGTCAAATTACTAGAAAAAGTCTCGTGACCCCATTTTACCAATATTTGACAGTTTTCTTTGTTTTTTAACAAAAAAATTTCGATTGAAATTTACAGTTTTTTTTTTGTAATTTTATAATTTTGTTTTGTAATCTTACAAATTTCCAAGGCTTTTTCAAAAAAAAAAAAAAAAATTGCAAATTTACAAGATTTCCTTGTAAGTTTTATTGCGCTAAAAAAGTTGTAAATTTAAAATTTTTTTGGTAAAAATCTTGTAAAGTTACGAAAAAGCTCGTAATGTTTACTTGGAATTTTCATAAAATATGAGGTATCAAAAAATATAGTAAAATTACGAAACCTCCGTGCAAGTTTTATCGCGTCAAAAAATTTGTAAATTTACAATTTTATTGGTAAAAAGCTTATAAAATTACAAAACTATTGGTAAAAAGTTGTAAAATTACATAGAATTCTTGTCAAATAGGAGGTAGCAAAAAAAAGTTACAAATTTTTCCTGTCGTTTTACAAGGTTTTTTTTGAGTGTACAACAATTTCACAGACTCACAGTGGACGGTTTGTATGGAAAACGCGCGCATCGAAGTTTTTTGACTATATCTTCTAAACGGTTAGGAGTTGTAAAACAAAATTAGGCATTCTAAAAACTAGGGACCTTAAGCAATTAAAGCAATGATCAAAGTTTGTTGTCCTCCTTGCACCCTACATATAAATTGATTGCAAAGTTGGTTAATTTATTTATATGAACAAATGCTAAAAAAATGTTAAGATCATTGACATTTTTGATATATTATTACTGAATGTCGTTCGGATAGAGTAAATATACATCATTAAACATTATTAGTTAAAATACATATAAAAAATTGAGTTAAATTATGACCAAATGTATCGAATTTTTTAGTTAACAAATCTAACAATATAAATATATAAGTGGAATTGCTTGTATCAAACCTATTTAAAATTGCACAAAAAAGATAAATTTAATATTTGCAAATATTACCTTTCACCCTACACTAAAATATCCGGCACGTATGACTTTTTTATCAATTTTATTTTATTGATTTATAATAATTAAATAGTAATAATAAACCAAAAATGAATAATAACAGGATTAAAACATTAAAAAACAAATTAACATAGACACGATAATGCAATATCGTAATAAATAAAATAAAAAAAATAGTTATTTTGTATTAGTTGCAATAGTTCCTTTGGATAAGGAACCTTTTTTACGAAGTTCGATGTTTCTTCACGTAAAATGGAAATTTTTGGATCTGATTCTACCATAAATTTTTGAAAAATATCTTTTAGATTGTTTATTCTTGAATTTTTCTGCCAAAAGCAAACAACTTTTGAATATTATGTTGTTAAAAAACTTTTAAGTAATATTAAAATGTATAGTTTTCAGTTATATGTTATATTGAAGTACTTTTAATTAATAATATCTCTTTGCCTTTTACAATTCAATTAACTCCAAAATTACTTAACTCAATAAAAATTTGACAATTTTTAACTTTTTTTTATTTTTAACACTTAAATGTGTTTATTTCTCCCATTTGGTAAATAGCTATTTTACTTTTTATTGGTAATGGTTTTTTACTCATTTTTAGTAAAACGATTATTTATCTTAATTATCATCACTATTTATTTTTGTCTCACGCCCTTGTTAAAATAATTAGTGTTTCAACAAGTAACTACTTATTAACTTTTGTTCCGGATTACAAATCCCATTACTAGTAATGCCAAATTTTGCTGGGTATTTAGTTAGTTTCTCAAGCCTATGCAGCATCACCAATTTATTTTTTTGTAAATATCTAAATAGGTGGAAGCTGATATTTAATAATTTCGAAAAATAAAAATTTAAAAAAATAAATATATAAGTATAAGTTTTTTTTTTTTTTTTCTTTTTATGGACCCTACTTTGGAGCCTTATCCTGAATTTAACTGCAAGTTACTGCAGACGAAATAAAGTTCCTCGTTTAGATAAATACCTCTAGTTTCACCCCATATTGAATTTGTATGTATCCACAAGGTTCCACAAAAGATGCAGTCTATAATTAAGAGTCTTTTTTACACATTTCTTAAAAAATGACAAAATTTGGCAGTCAATTGACGAATAACGCGGTTTAAAACTTTAGCTTATAAGGGCAGTTTTAATTAGTTACATATATTTTCAAAGCTGTGTTAAAATTTCAGGATGTTAGCTTACTTAGAAATAGTTTTATTCAATCATTTAAAAAAGGTTTCCAAAAAATTTTCATTTTGTTAAAAAACTTGAAAATGTTTGGACTTTGGAGAGACGCCCTGATCAAAGTAAATGACATATAAATATTTTATGAATGGTTTTCTATCCCCTAGGATGTCTTTTATCAAACCCATGTTCAACCGGTCAAATCGCTGACAATTTTGATTTTGTTACGATGCGCGTCCATCTTCCACTGTGAGACTGACTGACTTTCAAACTGACTGACTGACTCATTCATCATCGCCCAGCCCATACCGGTGAATCTAGGGACTTGCAATTTGGATTGTAGGTTTACCTTTCGAAATATTGATCCACTAAGGCTGGATTTTTGCCAGTATTGATTCTAAGGGGGTTAAAATGGTTAAAAAGTGTACTTTTGATACTTTTTATATTTACTGAAACATTGATATATTTACTGAAACATTGATATTTGGAATGTAGGATCGTTCAGTGAAAAAACATTCTTGAAAAAGTACTTTTTGAAAATTCCTATGAGTAGTAAATTTCTAAGAGTAGTAAAAAGAGTAAACAAATTCACTTTTGGTACTTTTTATATTTCCGGATATAATGGTCCCAGAAATTTGGAATGTGGGATTTCTTGGTGAAAATATATTCTGGAAAGGTACTTTTTGAAAATTCCGTTTCTAAGGGGTGTAAAAAGGGTAAAAATTGTACTTTTGGTACTTTTAATATTTCCTGGAATAATTATCCTAGACACTTGAAATTTGGAGTGCAGGATTCTTCAGTGAAAAAATCATTTTGGAAGATGTACTTTTTAGAAATTCCGTTGGTACTTTTTATGTTTTCTTAAATAATGGTCTAGAAACTTGAAAGTTTGAAAGTATAATTCTAGAAAAATACCTTTTGGAAATTTCGTTTCTAAGGGGGGTAAAAATGATAAAAAAGTGTACTTTTGGAACTTTATATATCACCTGAAATAATGATTCTAGAAACTTGAAATTTGGAATGTAGGTTAACCTCCCGGAATATAGATCCACCAAGGCTGGGCTTTTGCAAATGTTGATTATAAGGGGGTTAACAAAGTGTACTCTTGGTACTTTTTTTATTCCCTGAAATAATGGTCATAGCAACTTAAAATTTGGATTGTAGTATCCTTCGGTGAAAATAAAAACATTCTGGAGAAGGTACTTTTTAAAAATCCCACTTCTATGGGGGTTATAAGAGTTAAGAAATGTTCTTATGGTATGTTTTATATTTCCTCAAAAAATGGACGTTAAAACTGAAAAAAGGTTCTAGAAAAGTACTTTTTGGAAATTCCGTTTCTTAAGGGATAAAAAGGGGTAAAAAAGTGTACTTTTGGTACTTTTCATAATAACTGAAATATTGATTTTATACACTTGATGTTTGGAATGTAGGATCTTTCAGTGAAAAAATACTTAATTCTGGAAAAAGTACTTTTTGAAAATTCCGTTGCTAAGATTAGTAAAAGGGGTAAAAAAGTGAACTTTTAGTACATATTATATTTCCGGATATAATGGTCCCAGATATTTAAAATGTAGGATTCTCGATGAAAATATATCCTGAAAAGAGTACTTTTTGAAAATTTCGTTTCTAAGGGGTCTAAAATGGGTAAAAAATTGTACCATTGATACCTTTTATATTTCCGGGAATAATAGATAATAGACACTTGAAATTTGGAATGTAGGATGCTTGGGTGAAAAAAATCATTCCAGAAAATGTACTTTTTGGAAATTCCGTTGGTACTTTTTATGTTTTCTGAAATAATGGTCTAGATACTTAAAATTTGGTTCCTTTGTTGAAAAACATTCTGGAAAAATTACTTTTTGAAAAAAGTGTGCTTTTTTGGTACTTTTAATATTTCCGGAAATAATAATCCTAGACTCTTAGGAATTCTTCGAAAAAAAAAATCTTTCTGGAAAGTATGACTCTGGAAAAATACTTTTTGGAAATTCCGGTTCTAGGTGGAAGGGGGGGGAGGGTAAAAGGGTTAAAAAAAGTTTTCTGTTTTTACTTTTTATATTTCCTGAAATAATGATTCTAGAAACTTGAAATTTGGTTCCTTTGGTGAAAAACATTCTGGAAAAAATACTTAAGAAAAAAAAAAAAAATTCCGGAAAAAATCAAATAAAATTACTGACAAAATATGTCGCCATTAGGCACGTCTCCGAAACAGAAAAAGCAAATTCCTTCATTTGTGTCTGCAATTCCAGATCATGTTGGTAACCCTTGCAAAATAATGTTAGAGACAAAAAAGTTGAAAGAAAGTATGAAGTGGGGTTGAGATTGCTAGAAATAGAATTGTAGTGTTGGAAACTGTCAAAATTTATTCTGTAGAAACTATAAATATTCACATATATAAAAAACAGTTTTCATTAACAAGACAAACCGACATTTAAAATCCTACTGAAGATGACACTAACTGGGGTGTTTGAAACCGGTATAGGAAATACCAGAAATGTCTATAATTTTTAGAAATTCAATTTTTCTTCTGCATTTTTTCAACTTGAACCCTTATAACAAATATAATTAGAGCCCGTGCTCGATCTGTACTTACAGAAAAAATCAAAAAAAAATAATCCTAGACATTTTCGAATTCTTCGAAAAAAAATCATTCTGGAAAATGAACTTTATGGAAATTCCTTTGGTACTTTTTATGTTTTTTAACATAATGGTCTAGAAACTTGAAATTCGGAAAGTAGGATTCTGGCAAAGTTTTTTGGGAATTCCGTTTTTAAGGGGAATAAAAAAGTGTACTTTTTGTGCTTTTTATATTCCTTAAATAATGGGTCTAGATACTTGAAATTTGGAGTCTAGGATCCTTTGGTGAAAAATCATTCTGAAAAAAGTACTTTTTTTAAAAAAGTGTGCTTTTGGTACTTTTAATATTTCCGGAAATAATGATGATAGCCATTTGAAATTTGGAACTTAGGATTCTTCGGTAAAAAATTATTCTGGAACATAAACTTTTTTTTAAAAATGTGTCCTTTTGGTAGTTTTTTTATATCCTGAAATAATGGTACAAGAAACTTGAAATTTTGCATGTATGATTCTTCGGTGAAAAAACCTTCTGCAATGATCCTCAAGCAAGATAAAACATCCAAAAGAAGAACTTAAATGAGATGAAACTGGGAACGAAAAGGAATAACACGGGGAAAAAAATTGAAATGATAATTTTTTTTTAATTTTTCGCATTCAATTATTTTTTAAACATTTTTTTTCAATTAATATTTTTTATCTAAATTTTTTTTTCACTCAAACTTATTTTTATTGAAACTCTGTTAAATCCCGTTATAAGGGCTCGAAAATTGTCAAGATAATATTTTACCGGTATGAACATAATAACGTGCCAGCGAAGTTATTTTAATTTTATGGTCTTAATTATTCTAAACAGGTTCTATGAAAGACTTAATCGTCCATAATTAAAAACTCCGTAGGGGAACATTTTTGAGATCGGGATTGTAATCCTGATCATTTTATGATTCGGTATTTAATGTTACCGGTAACGAAGTTCCGGCAGGCGTGCTAGTTGTTTAATATAGCGATATGCTGCCAGAACAGGACAAAAGGGCGAACTGTAACCCCCCCACCCGCAAAATAAAAATCCGATGCGTATACTTTTTTTTTTTTGGTTTCTCTAGCCCCTTATTGCTTTTTGTCCTATAGTACGTTCAGATTGACCTCGAAACCCCGTTTAACGAGGTTTTGGGCCAAACCTCATTTGAAAATATGTATTTTCCTCACAAATTGAAATCTTTTTGTAATAAGGTTTCAACGAAAGTGCGAAACCCCTCAAATTTTATACTTCTATGTTTCCTTACAACCTGAGAAATAGAAAAAATGGGAAAAATGACAAAAAAAAAATAAATCAATTTACTTGTAAAATTTCTTCAAAATATTTATTTATTTTAAATAAAAATAAATTAAAACGTGTAAAAAATGTTTTTCCGCATAATTAAATTAGTTTTTAAAGATATTTTTTTGAGTGATAGTTTTCAAAACCTTTATAAGTGTCAAAATTGTTGTGTGTGAACAGCTGAGTTTTTAAATTGAAAATATGAGGTTTCAACGGGGTTTCGAGGCAAATCTGAACATAGTATTATGCCGTGTTATCGGTTTATAAATTCAATAAGCTTTCAAACTCAATAATTTACAATATTTTCAAAACTTAATCGGATAAAATTCTGATAGATTTTTTTCTAATATCTGGAGATAAGGAAGATTTTAAATTATTACAAATATTTGAAATTTTTAAAAACAACAATTTCGAAATTTTTACTAACATACTTTTCGAGTGTAACATTGTTACATGTAGCATTAAAACGGAAGTACAAAAGTGAAATACATATCCCTTTTTTTTACTTCTTTTTTTTCTGTTCGTAAAACATACGTAAATACTGTTATCTAATCTATAAATCTAATGTTTTGTTAGATTTGTAAAAAAAGAAATCGGCCTATCGTTGTTTAAAGTATCAGTGAGAGATTTATTACCGGTATTTCTATGTATTTATTATAGAAAGCCAACAACGGAAACATATGATGATGATGACAAAGGATTGAAAAACTAAATATAAATTTTCTGTAAAACAGTTATTGAAGTAATAGGATATAATTAGTTTAAAAACATTTAGGTCAGTAAACAAAGTCGCTCGGTACTTTGTGATAGACAAAAGTCAGTTCTTATTGTAAGCTTATTTTGATAAGATTTTAAAGGTTTACGAAATTTTACGATTTTTCTATTAGAGAGATCTCTAGAATCATCATTTTCATAAAAAAAATTTGAATCTGAATCTGAATTCGGAAATTTTTCAGAAATTGAAAATTAATCTCAGCATATCGGTTTTCAAATGAGTTAAAAAAAGAAATATTAAATTTTTAATTATATTTTGAGTAAAAGTATTTAAGCTCGAGGTCTTTATTCTTAACTAATTAAAACCATAACATTCTCATGGAATACTTTTTAAGAAAAATTATTTTTCTAATTCAAAAAAATACTTTTAATTTTTTTGCTACTCAAAATATTTTTTTTTGCTAATTCTAGTTGAAATAATAAAAAGAAAAATTTTGCTTTTTATTATTTCTAATCAAACAAAATAAATTTTTTAAAAGACGATTTTTTTTTTAAATTTATTTCATTTGATTAATCTATTAAATTAAATAATCAGTATTTAACTAATCATCTATTTAAAGCCAATTTGAACCATAACAAATTGATGCGATTGTATTAAATTACATGAAAATCAGCGACATTTCTTTTTTTGTTTTCAGTTTTTGATGGGGAAACATCAATAAGCATCATTTGAAGCTTAACAAAAGCAAAAAACCATCAAATCCTCCTGTCAAGTAGTGGGAATTACGGAAGTAAGTAACAGCAGCAGCAACAACATCAACAGATATTTAGTACACACAAATACACCTTATGGAAATGATTTTCGATTAAAATGAACGTTAATTAATTGAATTCATTTAAATTAAGTAAGTTGCTACCATGCCACACTCGGATATACAATAAAGGTGTAATGCGCGCATTAACAATCACGAGATAATAATGGTAAAATATGCATTAAGATGTGGTGGGTAGGATGAGATAGATGGTGGAAGTAAAGAGGATAATTGAAATGATTATTGTAAAAGTAGCAAACTTCCAGTTAAACGTTAAATGTTTTTCTTAACGTTATTTAAGGATTTTATTCAAAACCATAATCACAGTCAGTGCAACATTTGTTTAAGCACTTAAATTGAAAACATTCTTAACTTTAGCATAGTGTAAGAAAACAGAGGGAAAATAATTACACCATATACAGATGTTACAGAAGTTTCCTGATTTTGTAATTTTTCTGTTTAAAGTTTATGATTCAAAAACATTTTCCCAATAAAAATATTCTGAAGTTCTGAGGCACCTTGCTACAGAAAAGCTTTTTGAATTTATAATATTCTTGCTGTAGAAAAAATTTCAGATTCTGATATACATACTTTCGTATAGAAAATTTTCAAATACTTAAGCAATTTTCCCACCAAAAAATTTCTATACTTAGAAAAAATCCTCGTATAAAAAAATTCTTAGATTTAATGATTTTTTCCCCATCGAAAACTTCTTTGGTTCTGAAATATTTTTTTCTATTCTATTTTTCTTCAGAAAAAGTCGAATATACCGAAACGTTCTTTTTACACCAAAATCTTCAGGTTTTGAAAACTATTCTTTAGAAAGTACTTACTTGAGATTACAAAAATTAAAGACTTCAATGCTTTTTAAAATTTGTTGAGGTAATTTAATAGATTCTGGAAAATATTTTTAGAGAAAAAGTATAGTTTTCTGAGACAATTTTTCTTAGAAAAAGTCTAAGATTCTCAAACAACTTCTGAGACATCCCAGTCAGAAAAATACAATCGCAAAAGCGTTGTGAAAGCGTTGTGGACGGTTGTACGAGCGTTCTGTATACCAACTTCAAAGCGCTTTCAGATGATCCGAATGATAGCATCGATCTACACTAGGTTTAAAGCGTTTTAAAAGCTATGTAAGCGCTTTCAGATGATCCGAATGATAGCATCGATCTACACTAGGTTTAAAGCGTTTTAAAAGCTATGTAAAAAAGTGCTTTGAGAACGTTTTTTTAAAGTCATCAATGCGCTTTAAAAACCCAAAGTAAAGAATTTCTGTTTTAGTTCGGGTTTAATAATTTGTTTGATACAAAGTGAAATCCGTCGTCAATTTCTGCTTGGGATATTTCCTTCAGAAAATTTCTAAGAAATTTCTCCTACAAAAAATTCTTAGATTCTTAGACATTTTTCCTAAAGAAAAGGTCTCAGCTTCTTATACATTTTCTTTCGAATTCTGAGTCTCAGACATTTTCTGTAGGATATTTTTCACAGAAGTCACAGAAGCCTAAGTCATTCAGATTCTAGAACATTTTTTCTAAATAAAAATTAACAAATTCTGAAACATTTTTCCTATCGCAAAAGTCTGAGATTTTTTTCTAGGATTCTAAAATTTTTATCTTATAGTAAAGGTCAAGCCTTTTTAATTAAACGGTCTTAGATTCTGAGACATTTTTTCAAACAGAAATAATCTCAAATTCTGAGACATTGTCTTAGAATCTGAGATATTTTTCCTAAAGAAAAAGTCTTAGAATCTAAGACACTTCTAAATAGACAAAATCTCAGATTCCGATACATTTTTCTTATACTTCAAATGGTCACAGGTTCCTATAGAAAAAGTCTCAGTTTCTAATACATTTTTTTATTTTTATAATTTTCCCTGAAGAAAATTTTCTTATTTTTCCTGCAGAAAAATTTAAAGATTTCCTATAAAAAAAAAAATTTTAAGATTTTTTTTAAGAAAATTTTTTCGTAAAAAAAATTTAGTGATTCTTAGACATTTTTACTAGAAAAAAATTCTCACACAATTTTCTTTTCCTCTTTCCTTTTTACCCAACTGATAATTCTTCTTTATCCAATGAAGAATTATCAGATTTTTCTTTATAAAAAATTATCAGGTTTTTCTTAATAAAAAAATCTCAGATTTTTTTTGTAAAAAAGTTTTACGAATTTTCTCTAAGGATTATGAGATTTTTTCTATAAAAAATTGTCAGTTTTTTTATAGAAAAATTCTTAGATTTTTTCCTAAAAAATTCTAAGAAAAAATCACAAATTTTTCGTATAAAAAAATGTCCACATTTTTCGTCTAGAAAAATTCTCAAATTTTTCGTCTAGAAAAATTCTCAAATTTTTCGTCTAGAAAAATTCCCAAAATTTTCGTCTAGAAAAATTCCCAAAATTTTCGTCTAGAAAAATTCCCAAAATTTCGTCTTGAAAACTGATTGTGTTTATCTAATGTAAAGAAAAATTTTAATATTCCGAGACTTTTATTATATAGAAAAATTCTAACATTCCGAGACATTTTTCTATTAGGAAAACTTCAAGATTGTTAGAAATTTTTCATACAAAAAGTTCTCAGATTATATCCTTTTCTTTTCCACTTTCCTTTTTCCCTCTTCTTTCGTTTTTTTCTTTTTTCTCCTTTTTTTCCTTTTTTTTCTTTCGAATTCGGTTTGGGGGAGAAATTTCCTTCCCCCCCCCCGTGGATAAGCGCCTGTAAGTGGTGGGTATAAAAAGATCAATTGTTATTAGTATAAATTTGTTAAATTATAATTGTAATGCGAAGATTCCAATTATAATTTATTAAAGATCACTTGTAATTCAAAAAGGATAAATTATAATTCGAAGAAGATCAGTTCAAGTTCGTAAAAGATCAGTTGAAATTCGAAAAAGATTTATTTTACAACTGAAGTTTTTACTTATTTCGGTTTGAGTCCATATTAATTATTTCTGAGAAATAATTATTTTTGTTGTACAATGAGAAAATCTGAAAAAAATTAATTGACAACACAGGCTAAGTGGAGATGTCGACAGCTTTCGGAAGAAGCCACCCTTCCTTCGTCAGCACTCTTCGATTGTCACTGTAGGTGTGTAAGATTAAGATCAGCTATTTAAACGTACATTAAGGTGAAAAAGCGAACGGGAATTATATCACATTTCATTACCCATATGTTACGTTTAGCACGAACTTCTTCCGAAAGCTGTCGACATCTCCACTTAGCCTGTGTTGTCAATTAATTTTTTTTCAGATTTTCTCATTGTACAACAAAAATAATTATTTCTCAGAAATAATTAATATGGACTCAAACCGAAATAAGTAAAAACTTCAGTTATAAAATATAAAGTCCAACAATATATAAAACAGAATTAAAACTCAACTCATAAGGTACAATACAATTTAGTAATATTTCTAAGAATTAGAAATACGAAAAATAAATTCAAACCTAACGGACATTTTTCAAGACTTGAAAAGTCCTACTAAGGGTTGCAACTCTGAGAAAATCTACTACAGTGTAAGAAATTACAACTGTGTTGGAAAAAGTTAAAAATAGATCCATTAAGTTCGTGCTAAACGTAACATATGGGTAATGAAATGTGATATAATTCCCGTTCGCTTTTTCACCTTAATGTACGTTTAAATAGCTGATCTTAATCTTACACACCTACAGTGACAATCGAAGAGTGCTGACGAAGGAAGGGTGGCTTCTTCCGAAAGCTGTCGACATCTCCACTTAGCCTGTGTTGTCAATTATTTTTTTTCAGATTTTCTCATTGTACAACCAAAATAATTATTTCTCAGAAATAATTAATATGGACTCAAACCGAAATAAGTAAAAACTTCAGTTATAAAATATAAAGTCCAACAATATATAAAACAGAATTAAGATTTATTTTACTTTTTTTTTTTATACCCTCCACTCTAGTTATAGAGGGTATATATAAGTTTGTCATTTCGTTTGTAACTCCTGAAGTTTGGCATATATGTTGGGCATTTATCTGGTCAGTTTGGAATTGCAATCCAGCGAAATCGGTCCATTGATTCAAAAGTTATGAGCAAAAGACTGAATTTCGGCAAGGGTTTTTCGTGAATTTACTAGAGTAAAAACACGATAACTTTCGAAAGGCATCTCTGACAATTCTGAAAATTGGCATATATATTTGTCGTTCCCCTGGCCTATTTCAGCCAAATAGGTCTAGTGGTTCAAAAGTTATTAGCAAAACCGTGAATTTCAGATTAGTTTCACCTTAAATTCACGTGTTGAAAACCCGTTAAACATGTTTTAAAAACATTGGTAAGTCACATAAATATTTTACAACGTATTTGTAACCACTCAAAAATGTTTTTACACTAAAAAAAAAAAGAAATCACTCGAAAAAAATTTTACACTCAAAAAAAAATTTACACTCAAAAAAAATTTAGTTACCCGAGTAAAAAAATTTGATATGATCATATATGAATTCAGATCTGATCCATATATGGGTTCAGATCCGTAATTTGAGTCTATCAAATTGGATCTGAAAACATCTGACATCGTATCTGAGCAGATATGTATGCGTTATTTGTAAAAATAATTAAATTTTTATTTTTTTTTTGCTATTTTTTTTTTATTATTGTAAAACAATATCACATACATACATAAAAAAAATCTCCAACTGCAGATACATTAAGGAGTTTTAATGTACATATAATTTCCACATTTGGGTTCCCTAGTTAACTCATAGTATGTATTTCCACGATTCATTCAGCTATTCCCTTCGATAATCAAAAATCTGCAATGAAAATTTATCAATATTTATATTTTGACTTTTTCTTAAATATATTGCTTACCTTTTTGGTGGTTTCTTCTGCCTTTTTGATGTTTTTCCAAAAAAAAATTAAAAAATAAATGTGTTTGTTATTTTTGAAAATTTTTTGACAACATTTTTTTTTGGAAAATTATTTAAAAACCAAAACATTTAAGGGAAGTACATCTGAGTAAAGGGAGGTATACACAAGTATGGTGTTTAGTTGATATCATATATGAATTGATAAAAACATATCTGATATTATATATGACCAGATATAATTATATATGATATTTAAAAATTTGGAAAGATACCATATATGGCCATATCAAATCATACGTGATCAGATATGAAAATATCTGATATCAGATATCGTCAGATATGAAAACATCTGCTTAAATATATGAACATATACAATTTTATCTGATACCATATCTATTCAGATATAATTTGATAAAATTTGATCAAATTGGATACATTTTGATATGATCTTTTTTACACGGGTAATTATTTTTTTTTTCAAAAATTACTTAAAAAAAAAGTTTTTTACACAAAATAAAATATTTCCAATCAAAAATTTTGTTTTTTTCACGTTAGAAAGTTTACTATTACTTAAAAAGGGCATTGTGGAGGGTATTCATAGATTCGGCCAAGTCGAATTTAACTTTTCTACTTGTTTATTTCTCGAATTACATTAGATTTTTTGAATAACAAGTGGAAAATTTGAACTACAAGTAGCGTATTTGAGTTACAGATGGAGTCTAAGTTTTTTTTTTTAATGTGTTAATTTTTTTTAACATATTTTTAGCTGATTATTTTATAATTTTACAGAAATAGTTTGCTGTCATCCATTTTTCAAGAAAACTTTCTTAAGTTTTTTTTAATGTGTTAATTTTCTTTTCATTTTTTATACAGTTAAAACGATTGCAACTAATAATTGACAAAACTAAAAAAATTTAACAGAACAATTTTTTTTTTTTTTTTTTTAAGTTTAAGTCAAGAAAAAAACTATTTAATTCACAATGACGAAGTACTCTGTGCCAGAGAGTGAATTTTGTTCCTTTCTCTTTCGCACTTACAAATTTTTTGTATCATGTCATCTCTATTTTTAGAGATGGTTCTCTGTAGTACATTGTGCTCCGACATTGTGTCAGAGCCTTAAGTTTTCATGAAAACAATTTTTCTAAAAACAAAAATTTTCTAAAAACAAAAATTTTCTAGAAAATGTCTTCGCAGATTTCTCTGCTGTTTTGATAGATTTCTCTGCTGATTTCACCCAGATAGTCATGACAGATTTTCAACAAACCGTGTCTGCTAAAATCAGCAGATTTCTCATATGGCTCAAAATGGGTGTATTTTCAGCCGATTATTCTGCTGATTGGACAGAGAATTTATTTTGAGTGCAGAAATGGTGTAGAGATAAAAAAGTGTATTAGCAGCAATGAATAAAAACGTTTTAGTTTTTTTCTTTTTGTAAAATATTCCAGATTTTCTCTTTTTAGTATTTTAATGCAGTTTTAAATGAAAACAAACAAAACTACCAACTTTACCAGCTGGCCATAGTTAAAAACAGAGAGTGAAAGGGAATTGGTGGGCAAAGGAAAAGTTTTTTTATTTTTTCCTTCCAAGGAATGCGTTTTTAATTGGCTTTTGTTCGAGTTGATAATTTTTGTTATTTTAAGTTCTATTTTATTTCTTAATTTTAGTGTTTTCTTTTCATTTTGTTTTTTGGGCAACAGTTGTTAGAAATGACAGCGCTTTCATTGTGGTAGTATTAGTTACGTTTACGTAGTTCGTAGTTAAATGAGTTGTAGTTTATAGAATGATGATGATGATGTGGATGATAAAGATAATAAAGATGCTGTTTAATGATTGCCTCCCTGATTCTTTCATTTCATTTCTTTACTTTGTTATTTTAAGCTAAAGGAGTTTTAATTATATTTTAAGAACGTTAATTACATTTTTCATTTAATCATAATAAACGAAAAATAATGAAGAAACTAAACTACTGAAATTATTAACAAACAATGGAACAACAAGATTATTTAAATATTTTTAAGGGGGTTTTTAAAGACAATTAAAAATGCTTATAATTTGTTATGCAGCTTATTTTAAGGGGGGTTTAAAGAAAAAAAAAGCAGACTTCATATGAGCAATTTGTAAACAGCTCAAAATAAATACGCAATATTTTGTAAGTCAATTTTTTTATTTATTTGAAAGACAAATTATTGTTATATTTTTCAGACTTTATAACATAAAATTTGGTCAACCAGAATTGCCAGGGTTGCCACTCTATTGTAGAATTCTTTTTTATAAGACAAAATCGGCTGCAGTTGTACAGCAAAAACTACTGAACCGATTTTAATGATTTTATTTGATTTGTAGATTTTTACATTCTCTAGTACTGGCCATTTTTTTAAAAAAAAATTATTTTTGATGAAAAAAATTTTGTTTTATAGAAATTATTCACTCTAGTCAGAAAGTGGGGATAAAAACAACATTTTTTAATAACATTTACAAATTTTTTGACACGATAAAATTTACAAGGAGGTTTCGTAACCTTACTAAATTTCGTGTTATTCATGTTTAAATGTCATGCAATTTCGTACCACACAAAATACATTCAAAATAATTTTCTATGTTGTCTGTTTTACTACTGCAATGTAAATTTTTGAATATCTTATGCATTTTTTCGGAGGAATATTTTTGGTCTTAAAAGTTTTTATGATATCTCACATAGTTTTCGAGAACATTCGAAAGCTGCAATGTTTTGCAATTCAACCGTAATTTTTGCAAAAAGTGCTTGATGAAGTGTGTGATGAAAAAAAAATTAAAAAACAAATTTTGATGAATAAAAATTATTGAAAAAATGTTTATGTAAAAAAAAAATTGATAAAAAACATTTTTTGATAAAAAAATTGACGAAAAAAATTTTTGAAAAAAAAAATTTATAATAAAAAAAATTTTTATGAAAAAAAAAAATGGATAAAAAAAATTTATGATAAAAAAGTTAATGAAAGAAGTTTTTTGATGTAAAAAAATAATTTTCTAAAAAAAATAAAATTTGATGAAAAAACAAGTGAAAGTGTTACATTTGGGTCTGCCAAATCTTTGATAGGTAGGGGAGGTTTGTATGGTGACGGGGGGCTTGGTTGGGTGGGGATACCTTACCATCACAATAAATGTTTACTAAATTATTTATTATGCTTTTTGAACTATAGTGATACCATTTACTCATTAGTTAAATTATTTTTTTAAATCCCCGCCTACAAAAGGGGGCGGGCCGAAAAAAACGTAATTTATAGCCCTCCTGGGTCAAAGTTCAGGACTTTGAAGTCTTTCTGATATAAAAATGTTTCTTTTGTTTAACAAAAATGCATAAAAAACTGTAAAAAATTTGGATTTTTTTAGAGGTTGGTTTTTTTTCTTTTTGATCCGATTTTGCGCATTTTCTAACTTAACCGGCCAACGAACATAGGGCATATTCGTGCCAATTTTCAGGAGTCCATCACTTTTTTTAGGAGTGAATCTTGTTTTATACGGACGGGCATTCATAGAATGACTCAGATTCGATCATTGATCAATAATATATGTACTTTATGGGGACCCCAACCGATATTTTTATGCGTTACAAACGGACAAATTGAGTATACTCCTATAATGTGGCTGGATAAAAACTGGATTAAAAAAAATATTACGAAAAAAAAAACAAGTGAGAGTGTTAAATCCTTTATACCCTCCAAAATGTAAAAAAAAATAAAAAAAAAAATTTGTCAGAAGCGTTTTTTTTTTGGGGGGGGGGTGGGTGTGATGGGGGCAGTGGGAGACTTTGAGAGCAACTTCCCATCGCGATTAATATACCAAATGTTTCATTTATTTAACAAAAATACAAAAAACATGTTAAAAAAGTGTATTTTTTCAAAGGTTGGTTCAGTTCTCCAAGGGGGAACTTTTTTCCCCCTGGCCCGATTTTGCCCATTCACGAACTTATCCTGCCTATGAATATAAGACATATTTGTGCCAAACTTCAGGAGTCTAGCTGTTTTATTTTGGACTGCATTGTGTTATCTACAGACGGACGGACGGACAGACAGACATTCACAGAATGTCTTAGAATCAGGGTTGGCTACCGAAACGAATAACGGTATTGGTAACGACAAACCGTTACCGAAACATCGATACCGGTACGTACCGGTATTATGAAAAAATTTACCCAAAATGCTAAAAAGTCACAAATTTGTTAAAAACACGTAAAAAATCCGAAAAAAACTTAAATTTAGTGCATTTTTAGCACATAAGTAAATAGTAGTATCATATTATTTTAATTATCTCAGAATTTAATTAAAATTTCACCCAATATTGTAATTCAACGAATAATTTTTTGGTTTTTACGTGTTTATGAAATGTTCTGCGCAACCAGCAGAAAAATCTGCATTTTAGCCATGAGAAAAATCTGCATTTTGAGCTTTTTGGGAATATGCTGATTTTAGCTGACGCGGTTTGCTAAATTTCTGTCTGGATAAACTAGGTAGAGTCTGTGAAAAAATCTGTCAAGCAGAAAAATCAGCTGATTTCAGATAAATAGCCGAACATCGGAATTATATTTTATTTAAGTAGAAAAGACTTATTAAAAAAAAAACTGTTTCAAAGTAAGCGCTAAAGAACTAGTAAGAGTGTTATATCCACCAACATTTAACAAAAGAAAACACAAATATTGACTGGGACATTTCCGAAAGGAAGGAGAAGAAGGGGAAAGCCGCAGTTCGGGGGAAAACTAGATCACAAAAAATTAGCAACAATATAATCTTAAAAAATAAAATTTTAGATTTTTTTTTAAAGTGACAATTTTTTTTTTTTCAGTAAAATTTTTTAAAAAATGTTTTCAAGAAAATTTTCTTAAAACAGGACAACTAAATATTTCTCTAAAATTTAGTTAAAATTTCCATTTTAGCAGAAAAATCTGGTAAAAGTTTTCTAATTCAAACTTTTAACACTAGAGATTTGGCACCATTCAGGTTTGTCTCTTCTTTCATCTTCCCATTTAAGAAAGTTTACTCACTTTTCTCTTCGGAATTTTTAGATAAATTAGGAATGCGATCATTGGTTGTGCCGATTTCGACACATTCTTTGTCTAAATTTACTTAATTGTAATGTGATCATACGTTGGACCGATTTCCTCATTGTTTTTATTCAAATAACGATTTGCAATGAACTAAAATTTTATGCTTTATTTTACGTAAATTTGAAATATTTTATCTGCAAAAAAATTTAAATAAGTAATATTTAGACAACCGAAACAAAACCGTTATAATACCGGTAAAAATCCGAATAAAGGTAAAGGTTTTTTATCGGTAACGGTATTTAAAGTTTTTTAGTTCGGTATTGGTAACGGTAACGGTAGTCAATATTAAAGGGTTTTTAATCGGTAACGGTATTGAAAGGGTAACGGTAGCCAACACTGCTTAGAATCGATCATGGATCAATAATATATATACTTTATGGGGTCCCCGACCGATATTTCAATGCGTTGCAAACGGAATGACAAAGTGAGTATACCCCCATACTGTGGTTGGAGGGTATAAAAACTAAGGGTTGGTTAACAATGGGAAAAATGCAACTCTGTTAAAAGTTGAGATTGATATTATTTCTGCCAAATGAATACAACACGAACGATGGTGAATACGTGTTATTCAACATAAAGAAAAGTAGTTCCGATATTTAATTGGTTCAAAAGTTTCATTTAAATGGTTAATTTTAATCTGACTCACATTAAGTGTGTGTCAATCGAAGTAGTGCTGATGATGAAAGGGTGTCATCTTCCGAAAGCTGTCGACATCTCCACTTAGCCTGTGTTGTCATTTGATTTTTTTTTTTCAATGTACAACAATTATTATTTCTCAGAAATAATTAATATAGAAAAAAAAAAATTGTTTGATAAAAAAAAAATAAAAAATTTGTTGAAAAAATAAATATGTTACGTTTTATTCGCCAGCTGGTGAATATCGTTTTTATTCACCAGCAGGTGAATTATTCTTCAAGTTACAAATCGAAGATACAAATCTTTTTAAGAAAATGAAAACAGTAATTCTTATTACTGTCTTAAAAACATTATCGTGTTAAAATAAAGTTTTCTTAATTTTAATTAAAAATAACAAAATTTCAAATTCTGATTAATTTTTATTAAAAAATAAAAATTGTTTTATTCGACCTTTAAAATATTATATTTTCAGGATGTTTATTCTGGATCGAGGTCATTATTTTCTTTACTAATTAAAACCATGATATTCTCATAGCATAATTTTCAAGAAAATTATTTTATTATATTTTTTTTTTTAATTTATTTATAATAACAAAAAAATTTTATTTATCGTGCAATAAAAAAGTGTTTATTCTAGTTTGAGGTCATTTATTGTCTCCGTAAAGAATTAAAATTACAAGTACCTAAAAGAATTGGGACAATATCCTAAGATAGAAAGTAGAGTTAATGTAAGTACTTGTAATGTAAATTCATTACGGGTACAATAAATGACCTCGAACCAGAATAAACATTTTTTCATTTGAAATAAGGAAAATTCAAAAAAGTTTTAAAATTCTGATAAATAAGAAACCAATAAAAAAGAAATTTGAGATATAATTCGAAACGGCTTTTAACCATTGAAACTCCGTTTTAAAATCGATAATTTAAAATTTTTCGATTTATTACACCGTCCGACAGACAATAATAAACATGAACACGACTGAAAGTAGAAGTCAAATGGAGTAAAACTGCATTTACAGTTTTTCATTTCGTGATCCTTTTTTCTATTAAAAGGACATCAGCGTTTTAAAGAACACATTTTGTAAAATACTGTTGATGGCAAATGAAAGAGGAGGATCTCCTCTTAATATTTCTTTTTCTATTTTGCCATATCAGGATAAAAGGATGTGCTTTGAAAACTTTATCAAAATATTTTGTTGAAAATGTTCAATGATATAGAAGGATAAAGTTTTGAAAGGTTGTTACTTACCCTCTTTTTCCTGATATGCTAGAACAATAAAATAGAAAAATTAGGGGAGATTCTCCTCTTTCATTTGCTATCACTAGGCATCCTAGGACAAGTATAAATATAAAAAAAAAATATTTTATAAAATTTAATCCCCTAAAACTTTGAAGGCCTTTTAAAAGGAAACAGGATAAAGAAATGAAAAAGTGTAAATACAGTTTTACTACATTTAGTCTCTAGTTTCAAACGTGTATTGTCCAGTATGTGTCTAACGACTTTTTTTAATTTTTGTCGGACGTTGTTATTTGATTAAAATTAATCTATTAACAGATTGAATATCCTGGAAAATTTGACATAATTGCATTTTTGGCAGACACCCCCTATTAAATGTTTCATTTAACATTCAAACATGCAGTCTCAACTAAAACAATGCAGCGGAGAAAGAAAACCAAAAACTAGCTAATTTTAATTTGACGCACATTAAGTATGACAATCAAAAAGCGCTGATGATGGAAGAGTGATAACTTTTAAAAGCTATCAAAAAAATAATTAAAAATTTTTAAAAAATACGAAAAAATACAAACGGGATTAATCAGATAGTTTTTGGAGGCTATGTTAAGATTCGACAGAGCCGAATTTTCATTTGTTTAATTTAATGTACACTCTAATTAATATGATTTTAATTAAAAATATTAATTACATAAATTAAAAGTTTAATTTAAAAAAAATTGGAAATTAATTAAAATTTTAATTGTATAAATTAAAAAAAATTTGTTAAAAGTAATATTTTTTGTCAAAAATAAATGTAATAAAATTTTATTTATGCCGCGGCATAATCAGTGATACAATTTTATAAAGTTCATTATAAACCTTTAATTTACATAAAACTATAAACAAAATGAGAATTTGAAAAACTATATGAAAAATAAAAAAAGCTTTAAACAAACTGTTCATACTTAGGTTTTTTTTTTGTATGTAAAACAATGCAAGAAAAAACAAGTAAAAAAGTTAATTTCGGCCTTGCCGAATGTAGTGATACCCTCCACAATTTCAAAGAGATTATTGCAAAAAACTTTATTTAAAAGGAAATTACTTTTGAAAAAAAAAAAATTAAAAAAAAATTCCGCGAAAAAAAATTTTGTTAAAAAAAATTCGCGATTTTTTTCTTTTTTTTTGCCAAAAAATATGTTCGTACTTGTTTAAATACCATTTGGTGTTTAATTATGTTCACATATGTCAACCAGCAGCCGAATTAAAGCATTTTGTATATTTAGGTAATGTTGAATGTACTGATATTTTTGACTTTTCATAACTTTTGAACCGCTAAACCGATATCGCTCTAATGCAATACCAAACTTCCCGGGAGAACTTCCAATAAATATGTTTAAGTTTCAGTCATCTATGTGCAATATTTTGTCCGTGATCACCATTTTCACAGACAGACAGACGGACAACCGGGCAGACGGACAGACGGGCAGACGGAAAGATGGGCTGACGGACAGACGGACATCGCTAGAATGTCATTAGATCGATCGGGGATCATGAATATATATACTTTATGGGGTCCCAGACCGATATTTCGATGAGTTACAAATGGAATGACAAACTTATATATACCCTCTATCACTAAGTGGAGGGTATAAAAACACACACTCGCACACACACGGAAAACAAAAAAAAAAGCAAATACGTAAAGCTAAAAATTTAATTAAACAGTTAATTAATATTAAATTTAAAAACAATTAAAATTTTAATTGAAATAATGCTAAAACTTTAATTAAACAAATAATTATATTAATTAAAAATTTAATTGATGATAAATTAAAAACAGTTAATTTTAATTAAAATAAAAAATATGCGATATTATTTTCTGTGTAAAGGTAGTCCTGTAAATATTTAAGTTTTTCAACTAAATAATTAGTAGTATTATTTTTTTCATTCACATGAAAATGTATGTTTTATGCAAAACTACAAACAAAAGTCTAATTAAAAACCAGATATAAAAAAAGTTTTAAGGCATCTTTTTTGTTTGTTAACCCTTTTTTATGAATTGAAATAAAATTTTGTTAGTTCTTTTACAAGTTTTTATTTCATTACAACTTTTAGTTTCATTATATTATTTTTTTAATTATTGACTTTACTTCATTTATAAATAAACATATGAATGTTTGTGTATTTAAGCCTAAATCAACATCAAAAAAATATATAATTTACTTATTTATTTTTAATTCAAATGTAATGAATTAAAATAAGTTTGTTTTTCAAATGAGAAACTTAATACAAAAAACGATGTAAAACAAAACTATTAATTTAAATATTATTTTATGTTTATAAAAAGTTTTACCAGGTAAATGTTTTTAATAATATAATAACATCTCATAATCCTTTGAAAGGGTATTGCATGAATAAATATGAGACATTCCATTGATATTAACTATAAATATACATACAGTGAATATTTATAGTTATATTCGTGTTTATCACGAATAATAAATTTTTTCGATTTTCGTCGATTATCGATTGCCGATTGTTTCCTTTGTTTTAATTTTTAGCTCAATCCACACGGTGACACAGAAGGCATTTTCCAGCCAAAATTCTTTCCACTTATCGTAGCGTGCTAAAAATTGATAACAAGAAGTTTTATAGGTAATAAAATGCAATTTTCAAAATGGAGGATCCAATATGGCGTCGAAAATTAGATTAAAAATAAAATTTGTACACTCAAAAAAAAAAACCTTGTAAAATTACAAGAAAAACTTGTAACTTTTTTTTGTTTGCTATTTATCAAAAATTCCTAGTAATTTTACAAGCTTTTTACCAATAATTTTGTAATTTTACAAGGTTTTTACAAATAAAATTGTAAATTTACAAAAAAAAAAACCTTGTAAAATTACAAGAAAAACTTGTAACTTTTTTTTGTTTGCTATTTATCAAAAATTTCTAGTAATTTTACAAGCTTTTTACCAATTTTTTTTACCAATTTTTTTTACAAATAAAATTGTAAATTTACAAATTTTTTGACACGATAAAATTTACAAAGAGGTCTCGTAATTTTACTAGATTTTTTGCTACCTCCTATTTAACGAGAATTTCTAGTAATTTAACAAGCTTTTTACCAATAATTTTGTAATTTTACAAGCTTTTTACCTATAAAATAAAAATTTACAGTTTTTTGGCGCAATTAAAATTACAAGAAAGCCTCGTGAATTTACTAGATTTTTTTTTGTAAAATTATCTTGGAAATTTGTAAAATTACAACAAAAAAATTGTAAAATTACAAAAAAAAAAAATGTAAATTTCGATTTGTTGAAAAACAAGGTAAACTGTCAAATATTGGCGGCGAAAACTGTTATTATGTTATTAGTAGCAAGATTCGAAGGAATATTTTTGAATTGCTATCCTGAAGTCTTAGGGGTCAACAATTTCAAAAACGAGCTTAAAAATATAAAATTCAAAATGGCGAATCCAATTTAGTGTCGAAAATTTGTAAAAGTGTTTTGTTTTAAAAGAAAGTTTAATCTGGTTGGTTTTAAAGCCGCTGATTCCGAATTCGATGATTAAAGATACAAACTTAAAAATGGCGAAACTTTTATAAATATTAAGATTCCAATGAAAACTTGTAAAAAATCTTAAAAATTTACTTTTCTTATCTTCTTGGTTCAAATAAAGGACCCTGGCGTTCTTTTGGCACAAAATTGTTTACTTTTTAAAAAAATTTTAGTTCTGCCAATTAAAACTTTTTCCCTTGTCGTAATACCTGTCAAACGATGGCCACGTTAGAGCTGATTGTGAGAAAATTTATGAAAAAAATGTTCAAGGTCATCTTCAGTCGGCAACCAGCGCACAGAGGAACACAGACAGCATTTCCCGGCCAAAAGTGACTTTTTGCATTTCGCCAAAAATTGAATGCCATTATGTTGGGTATTCTTAGAAGTAGTTCCTCCAAAATTTTTTTTTTTTATATTCCGATTACACCTGCTCAAGCTGCATGCCCCCAAAGTCAGAAAAGCTGTTGCGAAAAAAATAGCGAAACAAAAATACCAGAAAACTTGAAGTTATGAGGCTGTTAAAATTTTTTTGTTTGTTTTTTTTTCGTCACGCCGAATTCAGATTGCGAAAACCCGCAAGTGATGTGATACCTTTTGAAACGCCAGTATAAAGATTGGAGTAAAAGCACTCAAAAAAAGTGGCACAATTTTGCACATTTTAATAAATGGAGATTCCGCAGCCATTTATGTAGATGCGTATTAATTTTTGATTTTTTTTATGTTCTCCAACCACAGTATGAAAGCATACTTACTTTGTGTAACGCATCGAAATATCGCTGGACGACCCCTTAAAGGGTATTATTGATCCATTCCGTCTGTCTGTTCGTCTGTCTGTGGAAGACTCGACTGTATCCAAACCAATACAGCTAGACCCCTTAAGTGTGCCATGAATAAGTCTTATGGTCTCGCGGTATGTATTGTCGAAAAGGGGCAAAATCGGATGAAGGGGAAAAAGTTCTCCATTGTAGAACTTAAACAACCTACAAAAAATGTCATCTATAATTGTTTTTTTTTTTTTAAACAAACCCGAGTAAAAAATTTTATATGATGCAATATATAATGATATGTAACACAATATATATTTATACGCAATTTGATCCGAATAATGGTGGATGTTTTTGCATTAAAAAAGATCAACTTGTATAAAATATGATTTGATTTCATCCGAGTTTTGACCAGACATTTCCATATATTGGTGGGTCTAATTAGATCTAATTGCATAAAAACATATAAAATCCTGGTGTTTTTTGGTTTGGGTTGAGATACACCACAGGTCAACGATACATTCACAAAACATATAATTTTCTAAAACAAAAAAATGTTTGGGTACGCTTCGAACCAGATAGGTGATATACATGACCCTAACAAGGAAATGTTTAGGAACATTTTTAAAAGTTTCTTATACTTTGCCTAAAAACTTAGAAATTTTTGGTTAATTGGAAACATACATAGTTTTATATGGAACAGAATAAGATATATATAATTTGATGTTAAATTATACAGAAAAACAGATTTTGTATTGACCCTCATATTATTTTATTTAATTATATCAACCGCACACCTTTTAATCCGAATCATGATTAAATTATATATTACTACATATGACTGCATTAAAAAAATTTAGGAAATATCTCACAGATGTATAATCATATATAATTTATTATGTTTGTATCAAGTTATATATTGTAATATATGTTTATTTTTACTCGGGAATGAAACATTTTTATACGGTAAGAATGTCAGTGTCCTTAACATGGGCCAAGAAGATAAAGAAAGACTATTTTTGTGGCCCGTCTTTCTTTATAGGGCGTGTGTATAAAAAAGGTCCGTCGCCATATTGAATTAGTTTTAGCAATGGAATTGTATTCCGCGACATAAGAACCGCCTTTTTCAAATTTAAGTTTTTAAAAAACAACTTTCTGGATGGACGCGCAAATTTTATTTTTGTTGTGGTCGTCAAACAAGCCCATACACCATCAACATCGCACTTTCACCAAAAAATTGCACAGCGTCGCCATATTTTATCCGCTATGGGCTTAATATTCTAAAGCAATTGATGTTGATTTAGCAACGAAATTTAATCCTCGTTACAAATTTTTATTCTAATCTTACTATTAACAAAAGTTTCTGCCTCCATATTGGAATCGTCATTTTGAATTTGGATTTTTAAGCATTGAATTCGAAGTCAGCGGCTTTAAAACCCACTAGATACAAATTTTCTCTTAAATCGCAGCACTTTTAAAAATTTTCGACGCCTTATTAGATTCTCCATTTTGAATTTTGTATTTTTGAGCTCATTTTTGAAATTGTGGACCCCAAAAACTTTAAGATTACAACTTCAAAAATTTTTATTCGAATCTTAAGATTTTTTATAGTTTTAGTCGCCATATTGGATTCGCCATTTAAATTTAGTATTTTTAAGCATCAATTTTGGACAAATTTTCTTTTTGATCGCATTAATTTTAAAAAATGTTGACGCCGTATTGGATCCGCCATTTTGAATTTTGTATTTTTGAGCTCAATTTTTAAATCGTTGACCTCAAAAACTTTAAGATACCAATTTTTAGCATGCAACGACAAGTGGAAAGACTTTTAGCCGGAAAATACCTTCTATGCACCAGTGTGCAGCGGTCAAACTTGGAAAAAATTACGTATTTCGACTTAAATTCATGTCCGAGTTTTTTGACCAAATCCGGTTCAAAAATTAGGAAATTTTTGGCACTTTATTCACACAAAAAAAAAAACTGGTAAAACGCCTGGTAAAATGCCTTGTAATCCCGTTCTACCAATATTTAACAATTTTCCTCGTTTTTTAACAAAAAGTCTTGTACTTTGCTCAAACGAGAACTACAGTTTTATTGGTAATTTTACAAATTTATTTTCGTAATCGTATTCTACCATTTTGAAAGGTTATTTTACAAAAAAAAAAAACTGTAATTTTGCAACAATTTTTTTATTACGAGGATTCTGGTTGATTTACAAAAAAAAAAACAGTTATTTTACAAAAATTATGTCATACGTATGTTGGTTAACAAAAAAAAACATTTTTTTTTTTAAATTTTCTATTTTTTAAAAAAAATTTCCAAGTCCCGGACAATTTTTTTTTTTTTTATTGAAAAATATTTAAAAAAAAAAAAGTTTACAAAATTTTGAATTTTTCTTTTTTTGTCGCTTTAAAATTATTACTACCAAAAATTGGTAAAATTTAAATAATTTTTTTGGCAAATTACCAATTTTTTTTTTTAATTTACATTTTTTTTTTTTAATTTACTATTATTTTTAGTAAATTTACCATTTTGGTTTGTAAATTTACCAATTTTTTTTTATTTTTCCGGTTTTAAAACAATATTTTTACCAATAAAATTGGTTATTTTACCAATTTTTGGCGCATTCAATTACGATAATTTTATCTACCTCGAGAAAAGCCTCGTAAAATTACGAGATTTTTTGGTAACTTTAGAAGGTTTTTTTTTTTTTGAGTGTTGGAAAAGTATTTAAAAAATTGCAAAACCGCGATTTTGATCCACAAATGCTGATTTTTAAACAAAAAAAATATTTTTTAATCAAATTGGTCTCAAAAGTTGGAAAATTTTAAGTGTGTTATCCAAACCCACTGTAATGGGAACACATACAAAAAATTTTCTACCATCCTACTACGTTTATGTAAACTAATTTCTGGTTTTTAAGGAAATTAACAGGCCTATTCACAGTCAGGTTATGACTAATTTTATTATTTTCAAACTTCATATTCCTTGTGTTTGTTGTAAACAAAATCATAAAAAGTCCCAAAAATTTAAAATTATTTGTCAATTTTGAGACGATGTGGGTAGCAGGTCTTTATTTTTTTGAAATTTTCAAAAAAATTTGAATTTTTTTATGATTGTTTACAACAACCACATGGAAAAAATTGAGTTATGATTGAGTTATGACTTTTTTTGTGAATAGGCCCCTAAAGCTTTTCTAATTTATATTTTGGATAGCAAGTCAAAACATAAATTAAAAATATTTTTTTTTTTAAATCTTAAACGTAGAAAAATGCTTACATTTTTTTGGTAAATTTTAAATAGCGATATCTCGTCGTTTGACCGATTAATTTTTTATTTTTTTTTTTTTTGATATTCGTAATCTGCACATCAAAATTTATAAATATGACGTGTCGCGTGACATATTTTTTTTTTTAATTTTTTATTTTAAATTTTCAAAAACGGGTTAATCAAGTTTTTAAAACATAAATCAAAGTTTAAGATAAAATGTCACTCTAATGTATCATTAAGAGCAATGTATCAACTAATATCGTTGCTTGTCAAAACTTAAAAAAAATATAAGATTTCGAAACGATAGAAGATATACAAACATTTTAAAATTTGGTCAAACGGTCTTCGAGATAACAAAATTAAAAAATTGCTAAAATGGCGGTTCAAGAAATTTTTTGAACAAAAAATCTCCAAACTTGTTCTTTCGACCTTTTAAAAGAGTGTAAAGCGATATGTTTAGTCAAACTTAATATTTTAAATATAATTAACATAAAACTACATTTAAATAACAAATCATTAAAAGATTATTATTTACCAACACAGATAATTGATATTAAATTTCCTAAATATGTCTTTATACTTAATTTTTTTTGGAATAAGACCATAAATACGAATAATACAATAACCCAAAAAAACCTTATTGATATATCGCATTATTTGGTAATAGAAATTAATCAGATTATCACCTTAAGTACTAATTTGCCGTTAATTGAAGAAATTCTTTTGCCACAAAAAAAAAAACAATCCATCTTATAAAATAAATACGAGTATTCTACTGAAACACTCAAAATTAGTGCCCCCCATTTCCCGGTTCTCGGTATTCCCGGGAATACCGGTATTCCCGGTTTTGGTACCGGTTTCCTGGTTCTAGATATATTCCCGGGAATACCGGTATTCCCGGTTCTGATGTTGGTACCGGTTCTCAGAAAATAAAAAAATACTATACCATAAAATATTTAAATTACACCATTTATCAGTATTTCAGAAATATTTAGTTGTGTTTGTAAAATTATTAAAAAATCATGTAACTATATTTTTCTATATTTTTCAAGAACCGGGAAACCGGTACCATTTCCCGGGAATACCGAGAACCGGGAATACCGGTATTCCCGGTACTACGGTACTGACCGTAGGCACTACTCAAAATGCAAAGTAATCCCAATTGTTATTGCGATGAAAGTTGGTCAGTCTCCCCCCAATTCCACCACCCCTACACCATCTTCATTAACATTTAATGGGTGGTGGTCGTCGTTTGTAATATGTTAAACTAATAACTACAAGTATTAGGGAAATTGATGATTAAATTTATTACTTTACTTAAGGTTGACTGATTAACCTTATAATTTTTTTTTGTTTTCCATTTATAAGCCACAAATGTTTGAACGTTTGGTATATTTTACCATTTGTTGGGCAAAAAAAATGTATAATGATAAGAGCATAACGCATAAATTAATAAAAATGTATAATTAATATAACAAATCAATTCCCTATGGTAAGCATATTTTTCATAACCAATTAATTTATTTGGTAAACTGGGGAAGATGTAGACAGATGAGTGGAATGAGTTGGACGATGATGTTTGAATGAAATAAAAAAAAATTCTATGAATTAAATCAAAATTATTTTATAATTGAAAATTTTATGAAAAATTTATTGTTGCAAAAATCATAAAAATAACTTAAAATTTATTTGTTATTTAAATTTTGCTACAAAAACGGTTTTTCCGTATGAGCGATTTCCAATATATTTTTTATACCCTCCACTCTAGTGATAGAGGGTATATATAAAATTGTCATTCCGTTTGAAACACATCGAAATATTGGTTTAGGACCCCATAAAGTATACATATTCATGATCCTCGATCGATTTTAAGTCGATCTAGCGATGTCCGTCTGTCCGTCTGTCTGTCTGTCCGTCCGTAGAAAACACGCTAACTTTTGAAAGACTTCACAGAGGCTACTGAAGTTTGGCATATATGTTGGTCATTTACCTGGTCTGGTTGGTATTGCAATCCAGCCAAATCGGTCCAGTGCACTATGGTTTCGCAGACCACTTTTCTTGGCCAAAATTCAATTTTCTCAAAATTGCTGTTTTAAAAAGTCGCTTTGTGATCTAATAATAAACACTTCAAAGCAACAGAAAACATATTTGTGTTTTGTATATACTCATTTACCGTTATAATACAACTGATTAAAGTTTAAGTTTTACAACAAATCTAGGACAAGAAAAAAAACAACTTATTTTTTTAAACTTTTCAATAATTTTTTTGAGTTTAAATACAAAAAGTTTCTAATAATATTATACATGGAAAACAAAGTTGGGGACTAGTATTACAATAATTTTAAATTCAATTAGTGTAAAAAAATTGGCGTCATTTAAAAAAAAATAGGTGGTTCATGCAAACCAGAAAAAAAATTAATGGCAAATAAAACATAACTTTAGATGGGCCTACAAAAAGTCTTTAGTAAAATTTAGCTATCAGACCAATTCAGAATCAAATATTGGGATCAGGACCACATTTCCACATTGTCAGATGATGCTAGTTTTTGCTAGTAAGTGTACTGGAAGAAAATTTCCAGAACACTTTTTCCATTAAAATTCAACCCAAAAACGAATTTATGTAACTAAAAAACTACAAAAATTAGTAAAGAGCCCTAAAATGTTAATATTTAAAAAATAATGATTAAAATGATGATAATTTTCTACGCGAATTCTATTTGAAAAATAAAAAAAATTTCGTTTTGGTAATTTTAGCCAAGAAAAGTGTCCATCGGAACCATAGTGCAGTGGTTCAAAAGTTATGAGCAAAAGATTAAATTTCGGCAAGGGGTTTTCGCAAATTTACGAGATAAAAAGCACGATAACTTTTGAAAAACAATAATGAGACTGCTGAAACGTGGCATATATCTTTGCCGTTCCTCATGTCTATTTGGTAATAAATTTTAGCTCAATCGGTCAAGTGGTTCAAAAGTTATAAGCAAAACCCCGAATTTCAGATTTTTTTCATCTTAAATGCCACGTGGTAAACAAGTTTTAAAAGCATTGGTGGTAACTAAGCAATGCTTTTCAAACTTGTTTAGTTTTAAAGCAATGCTTTTTAAACTTGTTTAGTTTTACAAGCATTGGTAACTTAAAAATTACACTCGAAAAAAATTTTACACTCGAAAAAAATTTTACACTCAAAAAAAATTTTACACTCAAAAAAAATTTTAGTTTTTTTTTTACAAAAATGTCAATATTTTGTGTACATACGTACGTGCATTCACTCAGAAATATTTTTACAGTAAAAAAAACATTACACTGGAAAAAAAGTTTTACACTCAAAAAAAAAATTAGTAATTTTTCTTTTAAATGACAAAAAATGAGTGTTTTACTCCAAATAAAATATTTCTAATCAAAATTGTTAATTTTTTCACGTTAAAATGTACTATCCTTTAAAAAAGGCATTGTGGAGGGTATTCATAGATTCGGCAAAGTCGAATTTAACTTTTCTACATTTTTTTTTTAATTTTCAGTTTTAGCATTTCAAAATTTTACTTATAGTGAGTCGAACCTGGACACGCCGGGCACTTCAGTAAAGGTTACTTAAACGCAGAATTTATGTATTTTTGATCATGAGAATTTTTTTTATTTTTCGGGCAAAACAGCATTTGTTGAGAAAGTTCGTTATTTCTGTTTTATTTTTAAGCGAACAAAAAATTTTTTTTTTTAATAATTTTATATTCCATTATTTTAATTATCAAAAATTTTATATGTATACTCATTCATACATCCATAGGATATCAAATGATTGTATTTTTAAGCTTGAATACATAATGCAATTAATTATTTTGTTCAATTAAAATTAGAAATTGGAAAATGACAAATAATACTTAAGAGCTTAATATGCATAAAATTACAAGTTCATACACATGCACACCAACATATACATGCACTAACACTAATACTTATACGAACTACAATTACATATGTATATGTAAACAAAGAGGAAGTTATTAACATGAATATGAATTGCATAGTGTGCATCAGCGAATACATTGCATACATACACATATAAATGAAGTCCTTTAAATGATTATCACACACTTGTAAGGACAATTACAACTTTGTTTTTGATCAAATTATTGGCAATCTTAAAATTTTATATACATATTTAAGGATTCTCGGTATTAGTGAAGAAGATTTTATTTGTATTAAGGTAACAGGTAATTTTCAAGTTTTTTTTATTTACCGTTGAAAAGTTTTTGATATTGATAAATACAGAATTTTCAATAAAAAATTTTTTGTTATCGATATCGATAGAATTTTCTATAGAAAATTTTTTGCTATCGATATCGATAGAATTTTCTATAGAAAATTTTTTGCTATCGATATCGATAGAATTTTCTATAGAAAATTTTTTGCTATCGATATCGATAGAATTTTCTATAGAAAATTTTTTGCTATCGATATCGATAGAATTTTCTATAGAAAATTTTTTGCTATCGATATCGATAGAATTTTCTATAGAAAATTTTTTGCTATCGATATCGATAGAATTTTCTATAGAAAATTTTTTGCTATCGATATCGATAGAATTTTCTATAGAAAATTTTTTGCTATCGATATCGATAGAATTTTCTATAGAAAATTTTTTGCTATCGATATCGATAGAATTTTCTATAGAAAATTTTTTGCTATCGATATCGACAGAATTTTCTATAGAAAATTTTTTGCTATCGATATCGATAGAATTTTCTATAGAAAATTTTTTGCTATCGATATCGATAGAATTTTCTATAGAAAATTTTTTGCTATCGATATCGATAGAATTTTCTATAGAAAATTTTTTGCTATCGATATCGATAGAATTTTCTATAGAAAATTTTTTGCTATCGATATCGATAGAATTTTCTATAGAAAATTTTTTGCTATCGATATCGATAGAATTTTCTATAGAAAATTTTTTGCTATCGATATCGATAGAATTTTCTATAGAAAATTTTTTGCTATCGATATCGATAGAATTTTCTATAGAAAATTTTTTGCTATCGATATCGATAGAATTTTCTATAGAGAATTTTTTGCTATCGATATCGATAGAATTTTCTATAGAAAATTTTTTGCTATCGATATCGATAGAATTTTCTATAGAAAATTTTTTGCTATCGATATCGATAGAATTTTCTATAGAAAATTTTTTGCTATCGATATCGATAGAATTTTCTATAGAAAATTTTTTGCTATCGATAGAATTTTCTATAGAAAATTTTTTCCTATCGATATCGATAGAATTTTCTATAGAAAATTTTTTGCTATCGATATCGATAGAATTTTCTATAGAAAATTTTTTGCTATCGATATCGATAGAATTTTCTATAGAAAATTTTTTGCTATCGATATCGATAGAATTTTCTATAGAAAATTTTTTCCTATCGATATCGATAGAATTTTCTATAGAAAATTTTTTGCTATCGATATCGATAGAATTTTCTGTAGAAAATTTTTTGCTATCGATATCGATAGAATTTTCTATAGAAAATTGTTTGCTATCGATATCGATAGTATTTTCTATAGAACATTTTTTGCATTCGATATCGATAGAATTTTCTATAGAACATTTTTTGTTATCGATAACCATAGAGTTTTCTATAGACTTTTTTTTTGTTATCGATAACTATAGAATTTTCTATATTGATAAGAAAAGTTTTTGTTATCGATAATTATAGTATTTTGTTTTTTGTTAAAATTAAAATTTTATTAAATTTTTTGCTATCGATAAATATAAAATTTTCCATAAAAATTTTTTTTTGTTATCGATAGAATTTTCTATATACATTTTTTTGTTATCGATATTGGTAGAACTTTCCCTAGAAAATTTTTTTGTAGTTTATAATTATTGAACTTTCTATAGAAGCATTTTTTTATCGATAACTATAGAATTTTCTTATATATGGTTTTGAATTGAGAAAAGTATGAAAGAAAAATTTTAATTTTTCTAAAAATTTAGACATCCTGGTTTGTTTCTTACTAGTTTCATATTATCCAGTTATAATAATCTTCAGAAAAACTTTTAATGTCAAATTTATTTAGTTAATAGTCAATAAAACTCTATATATGAAAATTATTTACAGATCGCAGCCGACAAGAATTGAACTCATCATCATCTGTAATACTTTGCTATTAACTGCTTGTAACGTACAATCACTCTAGACCGATACGCCAAGTAGGCTGTTAAGCAAGTATCAACTAAATCTGATTTTTTCAATTCGAGTGTAGTTGTTGCTGTTGTTTTTTTTTCTCACAGAAGACTTGTTATTGTAATGTGTAAACAAATTTTTATTTTTAGTAATCATTATTCTTCTTCCTCTCCTTTATCAATTCTGATCTAAGTACTAATTTTTGCAAACATTGCCAGACATGGTCTATATTTTAGACACAAATGTTAGGTGTTGCCATTTTTCCAAAGATACTGATTGCCACTTAGGGCGACTTATAGTCGTTATTTTTAAATTATTGTTTTCTGTAAAGACAGTCGAGCTCAGGCTCTAATTATAATTATGTATTATAATTTTTTTGATTTGTTATATATGGTTTTGAATTGAGAAAAGTGTGAAAGAAAAATTTTAATTTTTCTAAAAATTTAGACATCCTGGTTTGTTTCTTACTAGTTTCATATTATCCAGTTATAATAATCTTCAGAAAAACTTTTAATGTAAAATTTATTTAGTTAATAGTCAATAAAACTCTATATGTGAAAATTATTTATTTCTATTGAAAATTTTTTTATCGATAACTATGAAATTTCTTTAAAAAAAATGTTTACTATCGATAACTGTAAAATTAAAAAAAAAAAAATGGTTTACTATCGATTGCTAGAGAAATTTCCTTATATTTTTTTGTTATCGATAACTATAAATACAGAATTTTGTATAGAATTTTTTATCGATTTCTATAGAAGTTTTTTGTTATCGACAGCTATACAATTTTCTAAAGAAACTTTTTGGTTATCGATAACTATAAAAGTTTCAAATTAAAATTTTCTGTTATCGATAACTATAAAATTATCTGTAGAAAATTCCCTTTGGAATTTTTCTAAAGGGAATTCTGTGTTTGTTTTATAGAATTTTCAGAAGAAACCTTTTTGTAATCAATTCTTATAGAATTTTCTACAGAATATTTATTGCTATCGAAAACTATAGAGTTTTTTAAGAAAACTTTTTGTTATCGAATTCAATAAAATTTTTAGAAAAAACAATTGTTTGTTATCGATAACTAAAGAATTTGTTTTCCATAATTGTTAAATTTTATCGATAATTATAGAACTTTTATAGAAAATTTTTTGATCGATAACTTTAATTTTTTCTATAGAAAATTTAACTAACTATAGAATTTTCCATATAAAATTTTTTGTTGTGGATAATTTTAGAATTTTATGTAAATTTTTTTTATCGATAACTAAAAAATGTGATATAAATTTTTTGTTTTCAATAACTATAGAATTTTATATAGAAATTTTTTGTTATCGATGATTAATAAATAAACCACCTTTTCTAGAAAATTAGTTTCAATCGATATATATCTATGTCCTAACCTTCAATATAATCATAGTATCGCCCTATTATTGTAAACTCATTGTTACGTTAATACTTATCGGCTTAAGAAAATTATAAATTTCAATTAAGATTTTATTAAGAGTTCATAAATACAATTCAAAGAGAAAATTAATTAATATTCTATGGAAAAATTTACAGGTCAAAGAGCAAAATATTTATTTCGGAAAACTCAAACGTTTTTATAAAAAGACAAGTGTTTATTAATATTTGCAGTTTTTACTTTATTATTATTTAATTAAGTTAACTTTTCTATAAGTACAGGACATACATTTTTTTAAATTGTCATAGATTCCTTCATCATAAATTTCTTTTTAAGAAAAATGTTTTAGATTCACAAAAATAAAGCTCTGTGCTTATCAAGGGACAGGTGTATTTGCAAAATAACAACACAAAGCAAACAAGTTTTTTTTAATTAAAAAAATTTATTAGTTTTGCTGGCTAATTCCTTCATAAGAATTTATACACATTTTAGTTTTTATAACATTTTTCTGCTAAATTTATAAACAAAGCTTGTTAGGAATGTCAAAGGACAAGAAAATTATTATTATTATTATTATTAAAAATTTATAAATGACAAAAACAAAATGTTAGAAAATGTATAAAAAAAATGGATTTTAAAGAAATATGAAAATGCAAATCACCATAGACACTAGATTTCAAAAAGATTTAGCAAGAGTGCAAAAACTATGGGTAGTATAAGAGGATATACTTTTTTTAAATTGATACAATAAAGCCGTTAAGTCAAGGATATCTTATATTCCTTATATTTATATTTTTATAACAATAACAATATTTATACTTACATATGCATGCATAAATAACAACAATTCTTTTGTTTATACACATTATTTTATTTTAGATTTTTTTATATATAAATTCTTACACATGCATATTTAAGTGGATGGAACCAACTTTTATTTGTGCACATCGGCAAAATGAAAAAATTATGCTAACTATCTGTCGAATTGAAATTATAGCCAGTGTGCAGAGTTTTTAGCAGATTTTTTTGAGTGTATAGCTAAGTGTCGGGGTTGCTTACCTTCCAATACATTGGAATTAAATGTGAATTTCACATTGCACTGTGAAAGAACTCTTTGGAATACCATGTCAGAATTTTAAAAATCACTCAAAGTAGAACTACTTCAAAAACTAAAATATTGACAAGTTGCGTATGAGTGTTATTAATTATGGCATTAAATGCAATATGACTCATACGCACCGAGAAACCTACAAATGCAAATTGAAATTAAGGAAGAGGGCAAACTAATATGGAAATATGAGCTAATCAAATTCATAAAAAAAATATTGTTATCGAAAAAAAAATGAGTTATCGATAAAAAAAATGTCTATAGAAAATTCTATAGTTAATGATAACAAGAAATTTTCCATAGAAAATTCTAAAAAATTCAATAGATAACGGTAGCAAAAATTTTGTTTATAGAAAATTATATAAAAATTATATAGTTATCGACAACATATTTTTTCTATAGAAAATTCTATGGTTATCGATAGAAAAAAAAAAATCTAAAGAAAATTCTATAGTTATCGCATTCTATATGCATTTAAAACCAAAATATGCAGAAATATGCATTTTCACCAAAATACGCAAAAATATGCAAAAACAAATCGATGCCATTTTAACGCAAATTTCTTGATTCGGAAAGTCGATATCATTTTTTGTCTATCGACAAAAAAACATGCATTTGCATAGAAATCTCATCCTAGTTCCCTAGTTCAATAACAAAAAATTTTTTTTTAGAAAATTCCATAGTTATCGATAACAAAAAATTTTTTATAGAAATTTTTATATTTATTGATTACAAAAATTATTTACAGGAAATCCTATAGTTATCGATGACAGCAAAATTTCTATAGAAAATTCTTATGCTATCGATGACAAATTTTCTATATGAAATTCTATACTTATCAATTACAATAATTTAAAGATAACAAGAAATTTTCTTTAAAAGAATTCTATTGTTATCGATAACAACATTTGTTTGTAGAAAATTCTACAGCTATCGATAACACAAAAAATTCTGTAGAAAATTCTATAGTTATCGATAACAAAAATCGATAGAAAATTTTATCTATTTTCTATTTAATAAAAAATCAGAAAAATTATAATTTATAGACAACAAAAAATAATCCACTGAAAATTCTATAGTTATCGATAAAAAAATGTTTAAAGAAAATTCTATAGTTATTAATAACAAAAAAATTTCTATTGAAAATTCTATAGTTATCGATAACAAAAAATTTTCTATAGAAAATTCTATAGTTATCGACTACAATGTTTTTTTTTTCTAAAATTATATAGTTATCGATAACAAAAACATTTCAAAATCTTTTATAGAAATTTCTATAGTTATAAATAACAGCAAATTCTCTCTAGAAAATTCCATAGTAATCGATTACAGAAATTTTTCTATTAAAAATTCTATCGGTATCAATAACAAACATTTTTTAAAGATAATTCTTTTGATTTCTATACATATCGATAGAAAAATATTTTCTATAGAAAATTCTATCGCTAACAAAAAATGTCAGACAGATTATTCTATCAATATCGACAAAAAAAAAACTTTCTATAGAAAATTCTATCGATAACAAAAAGTTTTCTATAAAAAAAATTGATATTGATACTTCAAAATGTTTTAAAGAAAATTCTATGGATATCGGTAAAATAGTGTCTACAAAAAATGTATAGTTTCATGCGCGGGAAATTCCCACCCAGGCTGCGTTTTTGACATATCGCTTTAACTTAGTTTAACCGGGAGTTTTATTAAACTTTATAAAAATAAAACCAAGTTTAACCAAGCATTCTGTTTTTCAGTTCAAGTTTAGCAAATGTCGATTAACGCGGTATTGCCATACCAAATGCCACATTTCCAATTACAATAGTTGCCATCATCGCACATTTTTTCGAATAAAATACCACAACATGGCAATACTAACCAGTATATTTGAAAAGCAGAGGTGTTTTTTGACGTTTTTGTACCTTAATTCAACTTTCCAACATTGGTGAGTTAAACTTAAAATAAAGCACATCTCAAAAACAGAATTTGTGGTTTTAACTCTGTTTAAACCTAAAACCATGAAACTTTACAACTCAAAAACTCGCCCTTAATCATGGGATAAAAATTATTATATTAATTTTATATTAGAATCTGAAAATTTTTGTCTGGAGAAATGATTTAGAAAATAAAAGTGTTGAATGTCTGTAAATCTAAAATATTTTTAAAATGAAAATTTTGTATTTATAATAAAATATGTACATAAAAAATTATTTCAGAATCTTAAATTTTGCTATAAGAAGTGGCCCGAATCTTTAAAAATATGACTCAAGCGTTAATAGTATGTACTTACAAATCTGTGACTTTTCTATCGAAAAATGTACAGAAAAACTAAGATTTTTCACATTCTAAAACATTTTTTTTTTTCGGATTCTTGTGGAAGAATTCCAAATTCTAAAAGTCTCAGAACCTAAGACTTTTTCTAAAGGAAAAAGGCCTCAGAATTTGAGAATTTTTCTATGTGAAAAAGGTCTCAATATTTAAGACTTATTTATAGGGAAAAAGTCACACAAGGTCAAGGTCTCAGAATCTCTGAATTTAAGACCTATTTTAAGGAAAAAAGTCTCCGAATCTGAGTATTTTTTAAAAAGAAAAAGGTCTCTAAGTATGAGACTTTTCATTGTTGAAAAAAAGTCTCAGAAGTTGAAACTTACTCAATTGAAAGAAGGTCGCAGAATCTGAGATTTTTCCATGGGAAAAATGTCTTAGAATGTAAGATTTTTTCTAAAGGAATAAGGTATCAGAATTTTAGACTTTTCCTAAAGGAAAAATGTCTCAGAATCTGAGATTTTTTCTATAGGAAACAAGTCCTAGAATCTATGACTTTTTCTATAGGAAAAAGGTATCAAAATCTGAGACGTTTTCTTCAGAAAAAAATGCCAGTACCTTAGACTTTTTTATATAAGAAAAAGGTCTCAGAATATGAGACTTATTCTATGGGAAAACCGTCTTAGAATCTGGGACTTTTTCTTTAGGAAAGGGTTTCAGAATCTGTGACATTTTCTTTAGGAAAGGGCCTCAGAATCTCAGACTTTTCAGACTTCAGAAAAGGGTCTTAACATCTAAGTATTTTCTATAGGAAAATGTTTCAGAATCTGATACTTTTTCTGAAGGAAAAATATCTCACAATCTGAGACTTTTTATAAAGGAACAAATTTCTCAGAATCGAAGACTTTTTCTATAGGAAAAATGTCTCAGAATCTAAAATTTGTTCAGTACGAGATAGATCTAATAATCTGAGACCTTTTCTATAGGAAAAAATATCTCAAAAATGCTTTAAAATATGAGACTTTTTCTATAGTAAAAGGTCTCAGAATCTGAGACTTTTTCTGTGAAAAAAAGTTCTTAGAATCTGAAAATTTTTATGTACGAAAAAAGTCTCTTAGGCCACGTTCACACTACAAGAACTTACCATGATAAATTGAGATGATTTTGTGATTTTTCTTTATGCTAGTACAATTTAGAGTTGATTTTGTAAATCACTATGTGATTTTGTTCAAAGGAAAATCATATAGTGATTTTAAAATCACGCAAGTCTGTATACAGTATTATTCTGAAATATTTTTTTTTAAGGAGAAGTCTTAGATTCTGAGACATTTTCCCTATAAAAAAATAATTTCTTCACGAAAAATGTCTCAACATCTGATATTTTCTATGTAGGAACAATTTCTTTTATTGAATAATTCTTAGATTTAGATTTTATATACGTAAAATGTGTAAGAATCTGAGACTTTTTCTATGTACATATGTATACGAAAATCAACAATTTTCTTTTAAAACAAATTAAAAAAAATGATCTAATCTCCTTCGGCAAAAGGTAATAAATTTGTCGGTTTTTAAAGCTTTCCCCCCCATCACTTTTTTAGCAAAAAACGTATCTCTGATTTTGCTCGTCTGACAAAGGTGAATTTATAATTTTTTTCCGAAGTAAAAAAAGTTCCCCCCCCCCCCCCCCCAAACTCAAAAGCTGTACCCGCCACTGATAGTTTTCAATAACAAACATTTTTTCTATAGAAAATTCTTTAGTTATCGAAAGCAAAAAAAAGATAATTCTAAAGTTATCGATAACAGAAAATTTTAATAGAAAATTCTATAGTTGTCGATAACAAAAAATGTTCTTTAGAAAATTCTATAGTTATCGATGACAAAAAGTTTCTATAGAAATTGTTATAGTTATCGATAACAAAAAATTTCTATAGAAAATGCTTTAGTAATCAATTTTAAAAATTTTTAATAAAAATTTTATAGTTAGACAATTTTATAAATATTGATAACAAGAATTTTTTTTATCGATAACAAAAAAAAGATTCTTCGATAACAAAAAAAAAATTCTTCGTTAACAAAATTTGTTCTATAGAAAATTTCTTGTGTTCATCAACATGAAATTTTCCTTAGAAAAATCTGTAGTTATCAATGGTTATTCATGATCTATAAAAAATTTTATAGTTACCGATAAAAAAAAATTTAAAAAAAAAATTTTATGGTTATATAAAATTGTACATAGAATATTTTAAAGATATTGATAAAAAAAATCTTCTATGGAAAAGTTATCGATACTAATACATTTTCTATAGAACATTTTATATTTATCGACAAAATTACCATAGAAAATTCTATAGTTATCGATAACAAAAAAATATTTATAGAAAATTTTACAATCATCGATAGCAAAAAAAAAATTAAAAAACTCTATAGTTATCGATATCGAAACTCTTTAGAAAATTCTATGTATTGTTTTCAATAACAAACCGTTGGAAGATTCTACAGTTATCTTGTCATTTCTGAATTTAAATTAAAATTAAATTCAATTGATGTTGTCTTTGTAGGTTCCATTATACGTATGAATGTTATTATTTTCAACGTTTTCAATAATAACACTCATACGCTTCGTTCCGATATTTTTAATATTACGCATTTAATTTGGTGACAAAACGTTAAAATGAAAGAGTCGCTGCAGATTCTTTCAGATATTAATGAATTTTTGACTGCTCTGTAGAGAACGGAAAAGGGATTTTTTTAGTCAATATCCTTAACAAAATATTTAAATATTTTAGTGCCCCTTGAAATTCTTTAAAATTAATTCCACATTGAGTTAGTTGGTCATACTCTGTATGGTTTAAGTAAAGACATGATTTAAACATTTCAAAGACTTGTAGAAAAAAAACAAGTAAGGGATTTTACAAAATGTAAATAGATTGTACCTCATATACATATGCATGTATGTGTGTAATGCGCACAAGTTTTCTTTACATGAATGTTTGTTAGAATGATGCATAAATACTTGCATATGTAATTATATGATGATATTGTTTTATGCAAGAATAAATGGCTTTAAGGATATTTCAACACAAAATCAACATATTACAAAAAAAAAAATACAATGGAAAAACATAAAAAAAACAATATTCGACCTTATTTTAAATGTACGAGAAGATTCTAAAACAAAATAAAGAAATAACTACAGTTGAATTTACAAACAACACCTGGGCATAAATAACGTTCATGCTATATCAACACAATATAAACACAATAAATAAACACACATACACTCTTAATAAAACTATCTAACACACACAAATATATATAAGATTTAATGCATTCGTTTATTGTAACCCAATAAACATTTCTGTTTAAATGAGAAGGAATGTTCATTAACTCTAATTTTTTTTTTTAAGTCTCATACACAAAATTGATTTGTCCAACAATTTTAGTGAAAAAAAAATTTGAGAAAAAAAAATTATTTGTAGGAAAAACAAGTGTGAGTATTAAATTCGGCGGAATCTTTTAAAAAACACTAGAAAGTTTTTTATGGCATAAAAGTTAGTCTTCCGATTTTGAACGTCCGCTCAAATTTGTATTCTTTTAGGTCTAAATTAATAATTAACCAGTGGCGCCCGGCGATCAAAATTTTAGGTTTTTAAAAATAAAAAAAAAATTAAATAAGTGTCCTGCGACACATTATTGTATTCATTTATTTTTAATCACTAAACACAAATATCAAAAAAAAATATTAAATCGGTTGAACGGTTTTCGAGATATCGCTATTTGAAATAAATGGCAATGTTTCTTACTTCAAGAATTTTTTTTTTAAATCAAATTTCTTTCTCTTGCCACAGAATATATTTATTATTTTGATTCACTAAACACAAATATCAAAAAAAAAATCGGTTGAACGGTTTTCGAGATATACATATTTGAAATTTGAAAAAATTAAATTTGTTTGCTACCTCCAAGAAATTAAAAAAATCTCAAAATTTCTTTTCCTTGACCTCTTTTTTAGAGAGCTTGAGACAGTCTTTTATTTTAATTTAAACCAAATCAGACCATCTTAACTTGTGGCAATCTTCTATCAAATTTTGGAATTTTTGGAAAATTTCCACCAAAGTTTTATTTATTTATCTTGACGCATGTACATTATTTTTATTTATTTTGGCATGCTGAATTTGAATGTCAAAATGTTTCAAAAGTATATCAAATGGTTTTCCAGAAATCGACAATGGAATTTTTTCGAAAAATTTCCAAAAATATGTAGCTGGTTTTCCTAAATAAACAAATATAAAAATTTTTTTTTCACTGACTATTTCATAAAGCTTCAGAAAAACTTTCATTTAAACTTAATACAGTCGAACACGGTTATAACGAAATTCAACCTAACCGAGAACTGGTAACAATGACCGTCGCACATTGGGTTGAATGAGAGGCAAAGTGGCGCTTTATTCAGGGAAGCAGTAATTTTAACATATAATATTTTTTGATTGATGAATGATGAATAATGCATTATAAAGCACCCTTTTAAAAAGAAAACATGCGTTTTTTATTTTTTTTTTTAACCTGCCAGAATTTTTTTAGGGTTTCTTGAAAATTGAACTTGATTCACAATTTAAGCTGTAACTTTTAAACCAAAAGCGATAATTTAATGAATATAGTTGCAAATTAAAGTCTTTTTAATGCGATAATAAAAATTTAAAACAATAAAAAATAAATATGTGTTAGTACTTGCATAAAATTTGTTTAAAGTCGGATTTTTGTGTTTCACCAAATTTTAAATTTTTTAAAATTTTCCATAAAAATGTCAGGAAAGTTGTAATTTGGAACTATTAATTTTTTTTATTGTCGTCTAATCATTAATAAGTAAAAGATCACCATTTTTGAAAAAACTTAACATATTAGGCGTGTGGTTATGCTTTATTTTGGGAAAAAACTAAATTCACAATTTTCACTGTATCTGTGAAATTAAAAAACACAATATTTTGAAACAAATAGCAAATTAAAGTTTATTTAAAATGCTATTATAAACGTTAAACAAAAATTATATGCTCTCATATAAGTAATAAATTCATTAAGAAACCTAATTCTTTCATAAAAATTCTTGAATGTTTAAATTTACCTTTTTTAACTTAAGCCTTGAAAATTGAAAAAAAAAAATGTATCAGCTGCGTTATTCATAATAAATAAAGTTAACATCATGCATGTTTTTTATCAGATATTATGTTACACCACCCAGAGACATCTGCTTACACCGCCCCCCCTTCCCACTCCCCACAAAAACCGTCCCTGTCATTTTTATTTTTTTGCTTGTTGGAGGGTACCAAAGATTTGGCACAGCCGAATTTTAAACTCTTACTTGTCTATATATAGGCTACAAAGACCCACAAAAAAAGGTCTAGACCCACTAATACTTATGTATTTTTACCTTCTAAATTCAATTCCGCGATCAGAATTAAATTCTACCGTTGGATTTCTCTGCAATTTACAAGGAAAGACCGCAAAAGTGAACCGACCTGATTTCGTTGTAAATTTGACCAACAATAAATTAACATTTTTTAAAATTTTATTTCGGTATGTAATGTTCAAGTCTGATTTATTACGAAGAAAAGAGATTTTTTCATAACATCCATCAAAAATTGCAGAAGTTACTTACATTTGAACAAAAATGCATTAATTCACAACATAAATACAAATGTTTTTGTATAAAATTGAAATAACGCGTTTTTGTTCAAATGCATGTAACTTCTGCAATTTCTTTCGGATTTTATTTAAAATACTCTTATTTTCTACGTAATAAATCAGACTTGAACCTTAAGGGCAGTTTACACGTTAACTACCCTTGACCACCCTTATCTACTATTTCCCAGTATTGGTGATACGGTTTGCCGGGTTTAAATAATTTTGTATGAAAAATTATTTGAATTTGACAATTGCTATCCTCCAATACTGGGAAATAGTAGATAAGGGTAGTCAAGGGTAGTTAACGTGTAAATCAAGCTTTACATACAGAAATAAAATTGAAAAATTTTGTAACTTTGTCAAATTCTCAAGGAAATTAGGTAAAATTCTCAAGGAAATTAGGAAATTACTGACAAAATATGTCGCCATTAGGCACGTCTCCGAAATTGAAAATGCAAATTCCTTCATTTGTGTCTGCAATTCCAGATCATGTTGGTAACCCTTGCGAAATAATGTAAGAGACAAAAAAGTTGAAAAAAAGTATGAAGTGAGGTTGAGATTACTAGAAATAGAATTGTAGTGTTGGAAACTGTCAAAATTTATTCTGTAGAAACTATAAATATTCACATATATAAAAAACAGTTTTCATTAACAAGACAAACCGACATTTAAAATCCTACTGATGATGACACTAACTGGGGTGTTTGAAACCGGTATGGGAAATACCAGAAATGTCTATAATTTTTAGAAATTCAATTTTTCTTCTGCATTTTTTCAACTTGAACCCTTATAACAAATATAATTAGGGCCCGTGCTCGATCTGTACTTACAGAAAAAATCAAATAAAATTAGGTGGGTTCACTTTGCGGACTTTCCTTGTAAATCACAGGAAACCCCAACTATAGAATTCAATTCTGATGGCAGAATCGATTTCAGAAGGACAAAATACATAAGAATAAGTGGGTCTAGTTTCTGGGTCAGAAACTTTTTTGTTTTTTTTGTGATGAAGTGTTATAGAAGCCGCCATATATTTTTTCATAAAATCTTAAATAAAAAAAAAAACGGCATTAAACGCGGACGTTTTTTTTTGCTTTTGAATTAAAGCTTATACTATATGCTTTATTATCACAATGTATAAGCAATAACAACCTCTTACATTTTTTTTATATTCCATCAAGTATTAAAAATACTCCAATTTTAGAACATTTTACAAAAAAATTTTAAAAATATTTTTACAAAAATTTTCAAAAAACTAAAAACAGAAATGTATTTGAAAATGCCTGAAGTTGATGGTTCCATAATAAAAAAAATACCTTTGAATGAATAAATACCAAAAAAAAATTCTAGAAATAAGTTGATTTTCAATTTTTAGCACCATATTCAAAAACACAAAAATTTATTTGATTTTGACGGCGGATTGCAAGAAAAGTAAACAACTCAGAATAATAGTTGTGACAGATTTTTTTGTGTAATTTTATATACTTTAACCCTAAATTAATAATTTTTGTAAAAAAAAAAATTTCAGTTTTGAATAAAGCGCCACTTTTGATCCATTTCAACCCAACGTGCGTCGTCACGTTGTAGCGAAAAAACCAAGGGTTCTGGTGGGAATCGAACCCACGACCCCCACGTTGAAAAGCTAGCACGCTACCAACTTACCTACTGGGGGTAAGCGGGGGGCCCCAAAAATTTCTAACTTTTTGTGAGTTCGGTAAACATGATCGCCGCACATTTCAAAATATTTATGGGAGTTTGTTATAAAAAGGTAAATAGACATGAAATTGCATTCGTGGGATCATAAGCAGTTCGTTTTAACCGAGTATTCGTTATAACCGAGTTTGTTGTAAATAAAGTATTTTGTGTGAAAACTGATGCTAAAACGTCGGGACTTTAGAATTAGTTCGTTATAACCGAGAATTCGTTATAACCGAGTTCGTTATTACCGAGTTTGACTGTAAGAGCAAAATCAGAACATTTTAACTCATGGCGTCCTTCTATCAAAGTTTAGAGATTTTGGTGAAAATTAAAAAAAAAAAACTTTGATCAAAGAGCGCTACGAGATTAAATGATCAGATTTGACTTAAATTTGTCTCCAGCCCTAGGGAAAGGAAAAACAATTTTGAAATTTTTTTTCAAAAAATTTCTTGAAAGTAAGAAAAAACCGCCATTTTAGAATACACTAAGAAAATTATGTCATTAACTGTTTGTAGGTTATTTTAAAAAGTAATCAGTAAAGTTATTTTAAAAGAAAAATCAGTTATTTTATAAAGGATTTAATTTTTTTACTATTTCTGTAGTTTAAAAAAAATAATTTACTGTCTTAAAAATGAATTTTCTGTTACATTCAATTTCGGCAGTAGAAAATTTCTTCTATAGTTTTACTGTTTTTCACTACAAAATAAGTGAATATTCACTAGTTTTTTAATGTTTTGGTTAGTCATTAAATTAACATTTAAAATTGACTGTAATGTGTTTTTATTTTAAATGAAAAAACAGTGGAATGGTTTTTAAATAAAATTTCATTTGTTTTAAGTGAATATTCACTGGAATTTACCTACATAATTTTTTGAGTGTATTTCAAATACCGATATCTCGAAAACCGTTCGACCGATTTTATTTTTAACATGATAATGTTTTTAGGCTGGTGTCTAATTTTAAAAAAAGGTGCAGGACGCCACCTCAGTTTGACTATATAAGCTAACAATTAACGAAAAAGAAAACAAGAATTACTATTTTCATTTTCTTAAAACCAAAAATTTTAATAACTTGGGTTTGTAACTTGGATAATAAATCACCTCGTGGTGAATAAAACCGTTTTTCACCAGCTGGTGAAAAAAAAGTAACATAATTATTTTCCAACAAAAAAAAAAAAATTTTTTCATCAAATTTTTTGTTTTTATCAATTTTTTTTCCATCAAATTTTTTTTTCCATCAAATTTTTTTTTCCATCAAATTCTTTTTTTTTTTCATCAAACTTTCAAATTTTTTTTTTCATAAATTTTTTTTTTCAAAATTTTTTTTTTTTTTATAAATTTTTTTTTTCATCAATTTTTTTTTCATCAAATTTCTTTTTCGTCAAATTTTTTTTTGTCATCAAAATTTTTTTTTTTTCATAAATTTTTTTTATCAAATTTTTTTCATCAAATTTTTTTGTCAAATTTTTTATTATCAATTTTTTTTTTACATCAAAAAATTTTACTTTTCATCAAAAAATTCATCAAAAACTTTTTTTCATCATTTAAATTTTTTTTTCACCAAAAATTTTAGGTTCATTAAATTTTTTTTAACATAATTTTGTTTTTCGTGAAAAAAAATCATTTTTTTTTTTTTACCAAAACTACTTTTCGCATAAAAATTTTCCATTTGTTTATCAAATGTACATAAAACAAGTGAGAGTGTTAAATTCTTTGGTGCCGAATCTTTTATACTCTCCAAAATGTAAAAACACTTTTTTGCACTTATTTTTGCACTCACTTACGAAATGAAAAGCTCTTTTGGTTTTTTAATGGGGTACTCGACTGATATTTCAATTCGTTTTGCATGGAATAGGAAAGTAATATAACATTATTTTTTCGTAAAAAACTTCGCTTTGACAAGTACACCCAAATCTTCGCCAAAACATTATCATGATTTAATGTTTTAGGCAAGAGTACAAAATTCGCAGGCATTTTTTTTAGTATTTGTATTTGTACTTTATGGGAAATGAAAGAGGAGAATCTCCCCTAATTTTCCTATTTAATTATTTTTACATATCAGGAAAAAGGAGGTAAGTTACGCCCTTTAAAAACTTATCCTTCAATATCATTCAAAATTTTTAACAAAATATTTTAATTAAGTTTTCAAAAGACATTATTCACATCCTTTTATCCTGATATGGCAAAATAAAAAAATGAACAAAATTAGTGAAGATCCTCCTCTTTCATTTGCCAAAAAAAAATAAATATTTTAATAAATTTTACAAAATGTAATCCTTTTAAGCTTTGAAGTCCTTTTAAAAGAAAACGGGATCATGAAATCAAAAACTGTAAATGCAGTTTTATACCATTTGATCTCTACTTTCAGACGTATATCATCCGGTTGATGTTTAATATTGGTTGTCGGACGGTGTAATAAAGCATTTAGCTTAACTTATACTAAATTGTTTCCAAAATTATTTACTGGGTTACTGCTACTTGTTGCAAAGCTGCATGCAGCACTAGTAAAATCATAAAATATGTATGACTCTGTAAAAAAAAGTTCAACTCGTAGGTGGATAAAGCTAAAACACAAAAAGAAATAAAAATATAAGCAACAATGCAAATTCACAACAAGAATTACAGTAAAAATGAACAATATTAAGTGGGTCTTTCAAGGGGTGGCTCCAACATTAAGTCTTCTCATTCACTATGTGTTGACAGCTCAAAAAAGTATATTTAAGTCAAGTTTAACTTTAATTACCCTACAGCAGCTATAAACGATTCGGTTTTGCATATTTAATTCATAAATTTCAATAAATTTAACTATTTTTAATGAAAAATTTTTGCATTTAGATAAATTTCATTAATTTAATGAAATTCTTCATTAACATTTAAATAATAAAACTTTATCAATTTAACTTATTATTTTATTTTGCCAGTTTAATTTTTTATTTTCTTTCTTATTACTGTAAGTATGTGCCGCACGTAGCGCACTTTAACTTGTATGTTAAATTTGTTTATTCAAGCATTTCAAGTGCATAAATTTCACTAGTTAAACCCCTCTGATTGATACTCAGTCACTAAGGTGCACATGCACATTCATCTGTCAAGCAACAACAATAGCATTGAGATCACTTAGCTTTGCTACTTTTTTTTTTTTTGTTGCTGTAAAGCAAGTAAAATCCAGTCACAGGATACCAGTTTTAATATGGGAATTCATATAGTAGTAGTTACTTACACGAAAGCATGCACAAAAACACACACTAACACATACTTACTTTGACTATGTGAAAATCCCCCAACTTCCGTTTAATGTTTACATTAATTTTTCCGTTTGTAGTGATTTCTTCTGTTAATGCACCCTATCTTCTTTCAAAAATTATATAAATAAGGGTAATTTTTAGTTAATGTTCTCAAAGTTAAAATAACTTTTTAAAATCGTTTTGGGAGATGTATTTTAATAGAAAATTAGTAAATGATAGTATTTTTTATGATTTAAGTTTGCAACAAATAAAGACTTTTTGAAAAACACAAGAACTTGATTATAAAGGTTCGATTCGATACCAAAAGGTAATAAAACCCTATACTCGGATTGTCTTGTTTGGTGACTAATTCCTTTTTATGGGCCTCCAAAAAATTTAGAAAATCAGTGAGACCTTCAAAATATGGAGAAAATTTTATAGAAATGTCACTTTGTATGGAAGCTCCCACAGGGAGTAGAGATAGGGTGTATGTATGTTCAGAAAAAATGTTGAGGGGTAAAAATAAATAGGGGTCCGTCTCACCTTTTAATACTCTAGGAAGCAAAATAAATTTATGAAAAATAAAAAAAAAAAATTGGGGGCCGCCTTAAGGGTAAGAGATAGAGCATGGGTATGTTCTGTGAAGATGTTGGGATGGACAAAATTTTATTGGTCGATCATAAATTTGACTCCTCTAGGAAAACTTTTGAGGCAGTTAGAGCTGTAGGAGCTGGTTTATAAAAATATGATATTTTTATGGGAGCCCCGTTAAGGAGTGTAGACAGAGCTTTAGTATGTTTGCAAAAAAAAGTTAGGGGGAGAAAATAATGGGGTCAGTTTAACATTTTATCCATCTAGGGGCAATTGTTGGGCGGTTTTGGGGATTTTTGTGGATTTTTCTTTTAATCAAAATTGACTAATTTTAAGGTAAGGCTTCATGAGGTAAGGCTTCAAAGGGCGCCTAAACACGTTCAGATAGTTTTGGTTTTTTTATAAGAGATGTTCAACATGACCGTGGCTATAATTTTGCAAAATATTGTTAGGGAGAAATCCACAGTCCCTGTCAGTTATGCTGAAAAAATTGAAGAAACGATATCTTCCCCACATTTTTTTAAAAAAGTCCATAAAATAATAATTCTTTTAACATCAAATTTCAAAGGAATTTGTTTAACGGACTATTTGCTTAATAATAATAATATATATTTTTTTTAATAAAAATTGTTTTGATCACATGATCAATTATTTATTTATTCTTTCTATTTATATACAACTCATTTTTAATAATTTCAACTTAACCGAGAACTGGTAACAATGACCGTCGTCTCGTTGTAGCGAAAAAAACTAAGGGTTCTGGTGGGAATCGAACCAACGATCCCCACGTTCAAAGGCTAGCACACTACCAACTAGCCTACGGGGGCCCCCAATTATGTCATTAACTGTTTGCAGGTTATTTTAAAAAGTAATCAGTAAAGTTATTTTAAAAGAAAAATCATTAATGGTATTCATCTAACCGTATAAACACCTCGTATAATATGTAAGTCTTATAAATTTATACAACCCAGCAAAAACTAGGTAATGAGTACCCATTCCCAGTTGGATTACCTGGTAATGAGTACTAACTACTCGCTGAGTTACTTTATACCCCAAAAAAAGTCCTTAATTTTAACTTACGATGTAAATGATTTGCAATCTGAATTTTAAAAACCAGTTAAGTTTCATAAAAATATATAAAAAACAATTTTACTCTTAATTTATTTTCTCTCATTTAATAAGAGCAACTAAACAAACAATGCAGTTACTTTTTCAACTTTTCGTAAGCGAGCTAGGAATGGGTTATTATTTGTTAGCTTTTTCGTAAGCGAACAAAGAAGGCCTTGCCTCCAATGACATCGCCTTGTTAAAGTAATTAACAATGAAATTGGGACGTAACTAAGTAGTTACTTATTTTCGTTATAAATTCAAAAGTTAATTACTTGGTAATGGAAGTTTTTGCTGGGAATTTATGTCAAACTCCATTTATATAAAATAATTTAGGTAAGTTTATACAGTATACGAGATGTATATTTTATTAAGGATTTCTTGTTTTCTACTTTTTTTGTAGTTTAAAAATAATAATTTACTGTCTTTAAAATGAATTTTCTGCTACATTCAATTTCGGCAGTAAAAAATTTCTTCTATAGTTTTACCGTTTTTTCAATACAAAATAAGTGAATATTCATTAGTTTTTTAATGTTTTGGGTAGTCATTAAATTAACATTAAAAATTTACTGTAATAAAACAGTGGAATGGTTTTTAAATAAATTTCATTTGTTTTAAATTAATATTCACTGGAATTTACCTACATAATTCTTTGAGTGTAGCACCCACTCTGATAAAGCTGTTGGGTTCAGGCGCGGATCCAGGAATTTCATTTTGGGGGGAGATTTTTTTACCAAAAAAATTTTATGCAATCGGATGGCAAAAAAGTTTGGTTGGTAGCGGGGGGGGTGTTGTATTAATTTTCGTTAATTTTTTAAATATTGAATAAGAAATGAAAAAAAAATCAACTTAAAGCTATAGTTTTAAATCAGGCGCGAATTCAACATTTTGAATTTGGGGGAACTTTTATTACTCAATATTTTTCACGAGGGCATCCTGACGGACCAATTTTCTTCCTAAGCAAGACCGTTTATAGTCAAATAAACGGATCCATACTAAGTCATAGCCATAAACTTCTATATAAAAAACTTAAATATTTCGAAAACAAAAAAAATTAACAGGTTATTACCCAATAAGCACATTTAAAATTCAAGTGCAAATCAAGTATAAATCAAGTGTAAATCAAGCCCTTATTTCCAGTCTATGCTTGATTTATACTTGAATTACACTTGAATTCAATAGCATTCTCCAGCAAAACGGATACTTGAATTCAAGCGCTGTTTTTAAGCTTGAAAACCAGGGAAAAGGCTGTAAAAACAGGGCTTGAATTCCAGTGTCCGTTTTGCTGGAGTATGCTATTGAATTCAAGTGTAATTCAAGTATAAATCAAGCAGGGGCTGGAATTTAGGGCTTGATTTACACTTGTTTTATACTTGATTTGCACTTGAATTTTAAAACTGCTTATTGGGTAGTTTTTTTAAATGTTTCTTTTACAAAATTTCTAAGATGTTGAGACATTTTTACTACAGAAAAACTTTTAGATTCTAAAAAAGTTTTCATATGGAAAAATAACCCTTTTCTAAAATATTTGCCTTTAAAAAAATGTTCAGATTCTAAAACTTTGATATAAAAAAGTTCTTAAATTCTCAGATCGTATTTTCTGTAGAAAAACTCTCCGATTCAAAATTTTCTTATAGAAAATGTCTCCGATTTTTAAACTTTTTTCTATAATCTGAGATTCGGAGACATTATTTATATAAAAAATTTCTAATGTAATTTTCTTATAAAAAATCACTGAAATAACGCTCATATTTTAAAGTAATTCTCAGATTTTACGAACTTTTTCGTTTTAAAATATTCTTAGATCATATTTCGTAAAAGAAAATTATCAGATACCCAAAAATCACCAGTTCTAAAACATTTTATGAAGAAATTTTGATACACTTTTCTAAAACTTAAATCCTAAATTTTTGTAGCATTTTTCGAAAGAAAAATTTTACGGTTTAAATGCCATCTACTGTTGTAAATTTTTTAGATTTTGAAATATTTTTCATATAGAAAAATTATTATATGACACTTTTTCAAAAGAAATATTTACATATTCAGAGACACATTTCCTATAGACAAATTCTTAGAATCTTCCAACAGAAAAAATTTTCTAATTCTGAATTATTTTTCATACAAAACAAAATCTCAGTTTCTGATATAGTTTTCTATAAAAAATTAATAGATCTTGACAAACTTTTCCTATAGAAAAATTCGCATATTTAAAAGATTTCTCAAATAGAGAACATCTCATTCTTAAATTCTGAAACGTTTTTCTTGTAGAAATGTTATCTGATTCTGAGATTTTTTTGCAGAAAAATTGTTGGCTGATTCTGAAAATTTTTTTCTAAGAAAAAAATCTCAGGTGCTGAGGGATCTTTTTTTTGAAATGTAATACGAAATTTTTTATAAAATTTGAGATCAATTTTGAATTAAAAAAATCTTACACACAAAAAAAAATATAAAAAAATTGTGTACGTTTTGGGGATAATACAACCTATAAAGTGGTTTTGGATAATTTACCTAAGTTTTTTAGAGCAAAAACTTTGGTAAGTTTTCCAAAACCACTTTATAGGTTGTAATTAAACCAAAAACTGACACAATTTTTTTAATTTTTTTTTTGTGTACATTCGAAGTCAAATAAATATAAAAATATTTTCTAAAGGTAAAGTCTGAAATTTTTAAACATTTTTCTGTAAAAAATAATACTTTTACCAACGGAAATAATAAGGAAAGTTATTCGGTTAGAAAATGTCTACGACTCTATTGCCATCTAAGTTTTTCATATGCAATTTCTTTAATTCTGAAACATTTTATCCAAAGGCTACGTGTGCTTTATTTTTTCCTTTTCATTTTTTTTTCTTTTTTTTTCTTCCTTTCTTTCTTCTTTCTTTTTTTTCTTTCGAAATCATTTTGGGGGGAGAAATCCCATTCTCCCCCCCTGGATCCGCGCCTGGTTGGGTAAGAACTTATGACACCATATTTTGAGGGCCCCACTGCTTTTCTGAATCTTTGGAGGCCCATAAAAATGAATTGGTAAACAATATGGACAATCTAAGTACAGGGTTATACTACCTATTCATTAAAAAATTTATGTCATTAACTGTTTGCAGTTTATTTAAAAATTACGTTTTGTCGTTTTTAATAGAAAGAACATTTGTATTGAACAATTCAGTTTTTTTTAATGACTATTTCTGTTCTTTGTTTCAGAAATAACAACATAAAAATAAAGACTTTCATTTGCATTCAATTTTTAAAGTCATTTATTTTTGTTTTGAAAGTAAAAATAAGTGATTCTTCTTTAATTTTTAATGATTTGTATACGTTATTTTTTTTTTTAATTGTTGCAATTTTTTAAAGAAAAAAACATTAGTTTTTACCTACTTGTGTGGGTTTTTTTTTTTTTGTAGAAAAAAAATTCAAAAAAATATTTATAGAAATATAAAAAATAGAAACGACCAGAAGGTGGTTGATTGCGGGATCGATTCCCCAAAATTTTATTAAACATTTTTTAAAAACTAATTTAATAGAGAAATTGTAAAAAATAGCTTACGAAATCATTAATTTTTAATATTTTCGTAGGTTATTTTTTTAAATTTGTTGGTAAAAAAATTATAGTGACGTTATTTTTTAATGTTCAATGTTATTTATTTTAGAAAATTTTATTAACAGTAAAAAATAAATGTTGATGTTTGTTAAAACAAATGAATAATTATTGGGATGGTTTTCAAATATTTTAACACTTGTTTTAAATATGTTTTTCATTTGTTTTTTCCTACAAAATATTTTGAGTGTTGTTATTTAAAATTTCAAATAAAAACTGTAAATCTAAAGATTTTTTTTGTAAAATTGCAGCAAAAAATCACGTCACGGGAATTCCCATCAGTTCTACTGATATGTCATTTAACAGCTTATATTTATGGCAACACTGGCTGGTACATATCAGACAATTAACAATTAAGCTTAAGAGCCTAAATTGTGTTAATCGGCAAAAAAAAGAAGGGTATTCCCTTGTCACCATTAATCCAGTTCAAGTGCATTACATTTTATTCATCCTGCTACTTCTAAGATTTTTTCTAAAAATTTTTTTTTGTTTGCAAAGACGTAAAACTGACATTAGCTAGAATTTCTCAAGATGAGCATAAGTAAATGTCACTTCCATTTGCCTTCTATTCAAAAATTTATGATGTTTCTTCTAGTCACTTCGTTTTATCGCACAATTTTTAAAAGTAATAAATTGAAGTAAAGTGAAAATTTACAATTTCTTTATTTTTTTACACTTTGTTTTTTTCCTGGTAACGAACCATAAACAGCTTTAGGTGTTTTATTTATAAAAAATGCAAACAAAAATTTATTTTTTGCAAATTGGTTTTCAATTATATTTTATGATTTTTTTTTTTTTTTAAGAATTCATACATGTGTAATATTGTCACAAAAAAAATTTAAACAAGTTGACAAAAGCATTTTTTATGTTGACACAACAAAAATGCACATTAAATTTAATTAAATTATTTCAATACAAAAAAAAGTAAACGCAAAATGAAATTTTCCCATTTTTTTTATTTTCCATAAAATATTAAATTGATTACTATAAACCATTAACCCATTATATTGAAAATTACTTATATGAGAGTGTGTGACTTGGAAAATATGACAGACTGTTGTGTGCGTATGGTGAACAGTGGGTGAGGAAAGGAAAAATTGAACGGTAACAAAGGGATTTTAAAATAAATGGGCATGAAAGAAAAATTGAGCTTAGATTTAAACTGCTCAGTGTTAGACTCAGCATTTTTAAAATTCTTAACTACAAAATCTTTATTTTATTTAATTGTGGATGTTTAAGTCTTTCACAATACCTGTTTAGCCAGAAATCATGTACATTTCGGTGAAAAAATTTTCATAAAAATTTTTGAGCCCTTATATTGTAAAAACTCTATGAACTCAAAAAATTTGAAGTCACAAAATTTTTCGAGTGAAAAAAAAATTTCCTTGCTACTTGTACACTTGCAAAATTATGTCGTTAACTGTTTGTAGTTTATTTAAAAAGTTTTACGTTCTGTCGTTTTCAAAAGAAAAAATACTTGTTCAATGTTCAGTTTTTTTAAATGACTATTTCTGTTCTTTGTTTCTAAAATAACAACAGAAAAAATAAAGACTTTCATTAGCACTCAATTTTTAAAGTCATTTATTTTTGTTTTGTAAGTAAAAATAGAATCACTTATTTTCTTTAATTTTTAATGATTTGTGTACGTGATTTTTTTTGAATTGTTGGCTTTTTTAAAGAGAAGTTTTTACCTACTTGTGTTGGTTATTTTTTGTAGACAAAAAATTCAAAAAATTATTTATAGAAATTTGAAAACATGTTTGTATCAAGTGAAGAGTGTCTGGCCAGAATGTAGTTGATTGCGGAATCGATTCCCCAAAAATTTTATTACAATTTTTTTAAAATAAAATTCAATAGAAAATTTGTAAAAATAACCTACACTGAAAAAATTTTGTTCATTACGGCTATGAAAACGTACATTGATTCTATGAAAAAAATCATTAGAAGTGAGCCAATGATGCCCTTCATAGAATCTATGAAACAAATTCATAGAAACCATAAACCTATGAAAAAGTTCATAGGCTATGGAAAAAAAATATTATTTAATTCTATTTTATTATTTCAATTTTATTTATTTATTTTTTTTTTATTTTATTTTTATTTATTTTTATTATTTTATTTATTTAAAATTTTCTATTTTTAAAAATTTATATTTTTTTTAACTTATCCCCACCGAGATTCGAACATAGAACCTCTTGTTCGTGAAGCTTAGTCTCTAGCCACTTAGCTAAATTATATAAACAAGTAACAACACTTAAAATCTATTTTGAATAATATTCTGCTAACATATTGAGTTTGTGTCTTTGCTCTGTCAAAATGCTCTGCCAAAAGCTGTGTGTGTGTTTGTAGAAAACAAATTTTTTGTGTATTTACAAAAATGAACCCAACAAACATTTAATAAACCAGTTGAAAATAAATTAGTTCTCAACATGAAAACAATAGCATTCTCAAAGAAAACGGCATGTTAGTTCTCAAGTAAAATTTTCAAGTTTATTTAGATTTGATATATAGTTTGAGATTTTTTGAATGTATAATGTTTCTCCAATGTACACAAATATTTTTAGCTTGAAAATATGCTTACTATCTAATTGAATTTTAGTGTAGTTTTCAAAGAATTCTCAGCCTTATTTATAATGTTAATTTAACATTATTTTTCAAATGAACCTCAATACTATTTTTTATTAAAAAAACTGTAAATACGAATTTTAATAATATTTGCTATTTATTTGCACTAAAAATTGTTAATAAAAAAATTACATCGAATGCCATTTTTGAGGTCGTCTCCTTCCAGGTCTTCTTCTTCAGCCGTCTGCTCTTTAAAATTCGAAATCTTTAAAGAAAAGAAAAGACGTTATTAAATGTATAACTTTTTTTTCATAAACTCATGTGTACTTACTTTTTTAACGTTTATGCAAGTTTTTATACTTATAGCGTTCAATTAATTGGCACAAATGCATAAAATTACATACAATTTCTAGATTCTTCTTCTTAATTTTTAAAACAAAATTTTAAATTTTCTGACAATTTGAAATTCGGAATTGAACAACATTTGAAAACAAAATTATTTCCACCCATAATCAATGTTCAATATTAGGTTTGAGAAACATGGCAAATCAATTTGATGTTTATATTTTTTTGAAAAGAATTAATAGTATAGGAAAAAGCAAATATTTCCAACATGTTTGAAATTTAGTTTAAATGTTTAAATTTTTGTCACTGAAAACACTTTGAAAAAACACCCTTGATATTTAGTGCCAGTTTGATTTTTTTTTCAAAGGCTGGAATTGATGTTTGTTGGGAAGCGTTATAATACCAAGCGTTAGTTGGCGAGAGTTTTCTTCTTTGGTGGCGCTGATAGCTAAGGCGTCGACAATTACCACTTCAGCCGGTAGGTCTTGGGTTCGAGCCCCGGTCAGGGCAGCAAAGAAAATTTTTTTTTTTAATGTTTTTTTTATTTTTTTTTTATTTTTTTAATAAATTTATTGAAATGTTTTAATTATTGTAAGATTATTTTAATTATTTAAAAAACTAAATGGCATATTGATGGCATTTTCTTCTATGAATGGCATTCATTAATTCTATGAATTTTTTCTATGAATTTAATAAAATCTATGAATAAAATTCTATGAAATAATTATTATGTATGTTTTTTCGACCTTTTTGTTTTAACTTCAATAAGTAAACGAATAATTAAGGCCTTGAGCTTAATTATTCGTTTACTTATTCAAAGGCCTTGAGCTTAATTATTCGTTTACTTATTCTATGAAATATTTCAGAATACTAATGAATATTCATTCAGCCAATGAATTGTTTCATAGATTCTATGAATTTGGTTTTATGAAATTTGTTCATAGATATAATGAACAATAATTCTTTCAGTGTACGAAATCATTAATTTTTAATGTTTTCGTAGGTATTTTTTTTAATGTTCAAAGTTATTTTTTTTTTTTTTGAAATTTTGAAATTTTGAAAAAATAAATGCACACAAAAAAAAAAAATTCCAGTGAACGATTTTCATAATATTTATTAACAAATTCATACAATTTATTAACTTTTTCATAATACTTATAAACTTTTTCATAGCATTTATGAAATATGTTAAATAGTACTTTTTCATAGCATTTATGAAATATGTTAAATAGTACTTAAATTTCCGTATTATAATTTATTCATAAATACTATGAAAAAGTTTATAAATATTATGAAAAACTTAATATTTTACGAATTTGTTCATAAATACTATGAAAGTCGTGCATTGGATTTTTTTTTTTTTGTGTGTTGATGTTTGTTAAAACAAGTGAATAATTGCTGGGATGGTTTTCAATTGTTTTATCACTCGTTTTAAATGTGTTTTTCATTTGTTTTTGCTGACAAAATATTTTGAGTGTACTTTTTATCCAATTAACATCAAAACTTTCTCTTAAGTACTTTTGTTCAAATGATTTTTCGCGGAATAATCCTACATTCCACATTATATGTTTCTAGAAAATTACCAAAGTACGTTTTTTCCCTCACGAAATTGAAAAATTACAAAAAGTTCTTTGGGTAGAATTCTTTTTCCGATGAATCCTACATTTTATACTTCAAGTTTCTAAAACAAATATTAAAAAATATAAAAAAGTACCAAAATACATTTTGTAACCATATTTATCCCATTAAATTTTGAATATTTACAGACTTAGAATATTAAAAAAATTCCTTAAAAATATTAGAATGTCTCCAATGGGAATTTTTATTACAAATATTATTTTTTATGACCATTAGTTTAGAAGATCAAAAAAGTATTAAAGTTAACTTTCATACCCTTCTAAAATCGGAACTTTCGGAAAAGTACTTCTGTCAAAATATTTTTTTTTTTTTTTGGTGGATTATCCTACATTCCAAATTTAAAGTTTTCTATCAGGAGATAGAAAAAGTACTAAAGTACTATTTTTAATTTTTTCACTACATAAAAATTGGAATTACCAAAATGTATTTTATTCATGATGTTTTTTCGGCAGGAGGCTTCTTCGTTTAAATATTTTAATTTGTTCAGGAGATAGGAAAAGTACCAAAAGAACAGTTATTTTTAAATTATTAAAATCATAAATCCAAAAAAGGCCATTATTTTAGGAAATTGGAAAAGCATCTAAGCAACTCCCAAAAAGGTTTTACAGAGTGTTTTGTTCCGATAAAAAACCCTACATTTAAAAAATGTTGTTTTACTGGCGATTATTATAGAAGATCGAAAAAGTACCAAAGTACACTTTGAACTCTTTTAGTATAAATAATTTTTGTTAGAAAGTTTTTTTTGCTGGATGTTTCGTCAATCAAAATTTCAAGTTTTTAAAACCAATTTTTAAGTAGACAGAAAAAGTACCAAAGTACAATTTTTTACCCTTTCACCCCATTGATATCGGAATTTCCATAAGTTTTTTTCAGAATGTTTTTATAGACAGGAAGATGCCACATTTCCAATTTCAAGTTTCTAAGACCAATATTTCAGGAGATTAATATAGTACCCAATTACACTACTTTATCCCTTTTTTCTCCCTTGGAATCGGATTTTCCAAAAAGTACTTTTTTCCGAATCCTACATTCTAAACTTAAAAATTCTAGGACCATTATAAAAATAAAATGTTGTCTCAAAATAGTTTTACCTCCTTAAATATGGAATTTCCAAAAGCCCAGTCTTAGGTTATGTATTTTCCGATAGGTGAATCAATATTCCAAATATCAAGACTCTAGCTTCAGTGATTGTGGGATGGGCGATGATAAATCATTTAGTCACCCAACTCCTTTATGTATTAACTTAGATAACACATTAGCATTTTTTTTCTTCAACGTATGATTTTCTCAAGTGTCCGGGCAAATTTATAGACCTAAAAACTATGTGATACAAATTTGAGGCCAATGGGATTGTTGCGCCTTAAGATTAAAGTTTTGGATTTTTGAAAACTTAAAAAAATAAAAAAAAAATATGTCTTGCGATCCATCATTTTTATTAATTTTGATTTGGGTGATCACTAATATCAAAATATTTTTAAAATCGGTCGAACGACCGCTCTTTGAAATTGCAAAAAATTACACTTTTTTCCTACGATCAATAAATTTAAGAAAAAAATCTAATTTTTTTTTTTTTGACTGCTTCACAAAATTTAAGATAAACTTTTCCCGACTAAAAAAGTTTAGATATGGTAACATATTATTTAATATATTTATATATGGCCATACACAGTACTTTACATAATTATATGTAAATGTATCTTGTATTAAGTTTTACACCCAAAATTTAATATGGTGCCATATAAAAGGATATCGAATCATGTGTTGCTCCACATACAATATATAAAGCTTTATTAAATTAGATATTGCATATAATATTTTATGTGACTCCATGAATGACCTCATACAAGATTAGATAAATAAATATATGATATACAAATCCATGTCTGAACTCATACAAGATGAGATATACATATATATATGGTGCCGAATCGGGGGAAAAAAATTTTCTAAGTCCCGAGAAATTTTTTTAAAATTTCCAGACACAAATAATTTTTGCGTTTTGGAGTTAAGAATTTCATTAAAAATGATTTAAAAAAAAAAAAAATTAGCCAAATTTTTGAAAAATTTTGCAAGTCCTGAAAAAGTTTTGTAGAATTTTCTAAATCCTGGATAAAAAATATTTTTGGTAAATTTTTTGCGTTTTGAAATAAAAATTTATTAACAAAGTTTTAAATTTTTTTTTTTTAATTTCTAAGTCCCGGACACATTTTTTTTTGCAATTTTTTTTTGCATTTCCGAAAAAAATTTGGGATAAATTTGAAAATTATGAGAAAAAAAATGTTTTATGCAAAATTCTACATATTTTATCTTATGATATAAAATTATATACAATTATATCAAATTAGATAAACCCAATATTCGGATCAAAAACGATCATATTTAATCTAATATAACACATTTTGAGCTATTTTGATCCACCAATTTCATCATCTTATTTTATCTAAATACGTGTTGGGACATATTAAATTATATATGGTGTCAATTTCAAATTATATATGGACCTGTATATTTTTTTTTAGTCGGGTTATTTAAAATTAATATGAGCCAAATGCTATTATTTTTAGCACAGGCGCCCTTCGATCAATGTTTTGATTTTTTGGAACATTTTACCAACAACTATAAACTTTGATCGAAGGGTGCATGGCAGGGATGGAAAAGTTAGTACTTTAGTAATTTTTTCAGTACTTTTTTACTCTCAACGATGCCGTTGTACCCCCGCGACTGATTTAGTACCTCTTATATACCAGACAATTTCATATATTCTATATTTGTTCAACCAAATCTAAAAAATTTCCGAAAATCTACCGATTTTAATAGGAAAAAAGCTTTGAATAAATGAAATTTTTGATTTAAGTCAACCTTTATTGGAGTTTTTTCCAAAAAAAAAAACAAATGGATAAGGATATTCTCAATTAAAGAACTTTCGTATTGAAATATGCCCAGTTTCTATACGACGAACATTATTCGTCCCAGGCGAATAACTGTCATCGTACAGAAACTAGACTTTAATTTTTTTTAGTACCGTCGAGAACAAACAAATACTTTTTTGGTTGATTATTTCAAAATTACGATTTTCCATCCATGGTGCATGGGTAAAATTGACTGATTTTGCTCAAATTAAGTTTAATAAAAATTTGGTCTCAAGCTCTATAAAAAAATCAAAGCCAAAAACATGAGATATTTAAAAAATAAAAATCTTGAACATATTAAAACCCCGCCTTTTTTAAATTTTTTTTTTTTACAAATGTCAAATGGCGGTATCTCGCCATCGAGCAATTTCAGAATTTTTGTTTTCAAAAATTAAAAATTTTTGTAAAAATTTTAAAAAATTCAAAACTTTGCTCGACGATTGTGACGGTTTAAATAATGAGATTTGGCTCAAATTAAGTTTAAACGTAAAAAAATAAATTTTAACACATTTTTTAAAAAAAATTTTTAAAGTGGAAAAAACTTAATTTTTTTAAATTCAAATGGGGATGTCTCGAAAGCCAATTGACCGATGTTAAAAATAGTTTGACATTCGATTTCAGCGCAAAAAAAAAATTATTTCCATGACATTGATGGCCGGGCGCCACGGGTTAGTTTAATACGATTGTCAAAATTTGTACCACATAAGTTTTAGTTCAAGGATAATAATTCCCGACGTTCAAACTTGAAAGAAAAACTTTTCTGCCATACCAAAAAATGCCGGTCTAATAAAACACATTTCACGTAGCTTTAATTAAAATTTTCATCACTTGCATTCCATGTTTATGCCCACCGTGACTCCATTCGATTATATGTGTTCGATGAGAAACCTGTGGAGCATGTTTCTTTACAAATATCTTTAATACCATTAAATTTACACTTTCATAATTTTTTTTTTCTTTTCACTCAATGAAAAGTTGTATAAAAAAAACTGTAAACGTATTGACACTTGAGGCATATATATATATTTTTTTTTCTTTTTTGTATAATAGCATGTACAGAGACACAAGTATGCATGCACAATGCCATCACAAAGGGACCCTTTTTTTGACAATGGCTAAAAAAACCGCAGGGGATCTATTGAAATAATATACAAGTGTGAAAGGAAAAGAAAAAGGATGTTGCCATAATCCATGGTAGAAGAGAAAATATTTTCATTTTCATTGAAATTTTTTCTTTTTTTAATTTTCCACATGAACTAAAAAAAACGCTTAAGATAAACACCTTTCTGTGTGTGTGTGGAAGTACACATTCTATCATATTCATATGGAGTATTTGTGTAAAGGTACTAACTAACAAATGAATTGATTCTTTATTAGCACCTTAAAGAATCAATTCATTTGTATACTGTATCCGTTGTAAGTAGGAAAATATTTAATGTACATCATATTCTGCAGAAATATCATAACCTTCCCAATAAACCAAATGATACCGTTATGATGTCGATGCAATGTCACTTAATTATCACATATAAAATGAAAACGATAGTGTTTTCGTTCTTAATGTCCATACAAATACGATTTCGTTTTCGCTATCGTTAAATTGAGTCATAACGATAACAAAATCGCCATTTCCAGAGTTTATCGAAAAACTATCGTTATTCTAGGTGATAACGACTAAAATTCGAAAATGGTATCATAATTTTAAATTAAACTGTTATCGTAATCGGTACTATTTTCGCTATTACTTATCGTTATTTCGTTCATTGGGTTATATCACAAAACGTTAACGTAAAATATTAACTTTTCCAAGAATTGAAAAAATATCACTTATTTTTATTTTTTTACTTATTCTTAGTTAATAAACAAATTTCTTTACATTTTTCTTTATTCTCTTGTTTGTCTATAATTTAAAATTATGAAAATATTTTCCCTTTCTCTAATTCCTTTGACAATTTCTTACGGTAAAGTAAATTCAATATAATGCTTAATTATGAATCTTTGAAGAAGGATTGTAAAACATTAAATTTCATTAAGTGAAAACTGTTAAAGATAAACTAATAAAAACACTTACTTTAGTTTACAAAATTGAATCAAAATAAATTTTACATAAGATCAATTTAATATTACAATTTGTGACGAAATATAAAAATAATTTTTATTCCATGACAGATATTAAACATGAACCGGATGATATACGTTCGAAAGTAGAGATTAAATGGAGTAAAACTGCATTTATAGTTTTTCATTTCGTGATACTGTTTCCTTTTAAAAGGACTTCAAACTTTTTTAGGATACGTTTTGTAAAATTCTCAAAATTTTCAGAAATATTTGTAATTGTCCTAGGATGCCACTGGTGATGGCAAATAAAAGAGGAGGATCTCCCCTAATTTTTCTATTTTGTTATTTTGCCATATATGAATGTGAATAAAGTCATTTGAAAACTTTATCAAAATAATTAGTTTAAAATTTTTAATGATATTGAAGTATACATTTTTGAAAGGGCGTAACTTCTCCACCTTTTCCAGATATATTAAAATAATAAAATAGAAAAATTAGGGGAGATCCTCATCTTTCATTTGCTAACACTAATGGCATCCAAGGCCAAGTATAAATATTAAAAAAATATTTTATAAAATATAATCCTCTAAAACCTTGAAGTCATTTTAAAAAGAAACAGGATCACGAAATGAAAAACTGTAAAAGCAGTTTTACTACATTTGGTCTCTAGTTTCAAACGCATATTATCCAGTTTGTGTTTGACGACTTTTTTCATTTTTATCGGACGGTGTGAGCAAGTGGTTTATGCATCGGCGTATACAGAGGGGGGGCCCAACAACAACAACAAAAAATATTTTTTTTATATGTATTGGAAAACACAAATCTCACGAAAAAAACAACAAAAAATTTTTTGTTGTTGTTGTTGGGCCCTGAAAAAACAGTCCTGCATACGCCGTTGGGTTTATGTATTGTTGCACATAAATTTATAAGTGATTTACTAATTTTAACTTATCCGAGATCTTGTATAAATTACTAGTCCTCTCGTGATGAGAGATAAAATTGCCAGAGCTTAAGAAAAATACAGTTTTTATTTCTTTAGACTATTTTGAACATAATAATGATATGAGGATGGTGTCTATTTTTAAAAGTGACGCATCTAGTAAATCTGAGGTGACTAAAACAAAAAAAAAAAAAACAAGTACAAAAGTTAAATTCGACTTTACCGAATCTATGAATACCCTCCACAATGCATTTTTTAAAGGATAGAACATTTTTTAAAAATAACAATTTTGATTAGAAATATTTTATTTTGAGTAAAAACTCTTTTCTTGTCATTAAAAAAAAAAAAACTAATTTTTTTTTTTTAGTGTAAAATTTGTTTCGAGTGTAATGTTTTTTTTACTGTAAAAAAATTTTTGAGTAAATGCACGTACGTATGTACACAAAATATTGTAGTTTATGTAAAAAAAAAAACAAAATTTTTTTTGAGTGTAAAATTTTTTTTCGAGTGTAATTTTTAAGTTACCAATGCTTTTAAAAAATATGATAAAAAAAATATGATAAAAAAAATTAATAAAAAAAAACAAAAAAAATTATAAAAAAAATTTTGAAGAAAAAAAAAATTAATGAAAGAAAAATTGATAAAAAAAAATTTGATGAAAAAAAAAAATTGATAAAAAAAAAAATTGACGAAAAAAAAATTCAAAAAAAACAAGTAGAAAAGTTAAATTCGACTTTGCCGAATCTATGAATACCCTCCACAATGCATTTTCTTTAAAGGGAAGTACATTTTTTAAACGTGAAAAACTTAACAATTGTGATTAGAAATATTTTATTTTGAGTAAAAAACTCTTTTTTGTCATTTTTTTTTTTTTTAAAGAAAAATTACTATTTTTTTTTTTGAGTATAAAATTTTTTTTCGAGTGTAATGTTTTTTTACTGTAAAAATATTTCTGAGTGAATGCACGTACGTATGTACACAAAATATTGTCATTTTTGTAAAAAAAAAACTAAATTTTTTTTTGAAAATTTTTTTTTGAGTGTAAAATTTTTTTTGAGTGTAAAATTTTTTTTGAGTGTAAAATTTTTTTTGAGTGTAAAATTTTTTTCGAGTGTAATTTTTAAGTTACCAATGCTTTTAAAACTAAACAAGTTTAAAAAGCATTGCTTTAAAATTGAACAAGTTTGAAAAGCATTGTTTAGTTACCACCAATGCTTTTAAAACTTGTTAAAACACGTGGCATTTTAGATGAAACTAATCTGAAATTCAGGGTTTTGCTTATAACTTTTGAACTGCTGGACCGATTGAGCTGAAATTTAAAACCAAACAGACTCGGGGAACGACAAAGATACGTGCCAAGCTTCAGTAGTCTCATTATTGTCTTTCGAAAGTTATCGTGTTTTTTATCTCGTTAATTCGCGAAATACCCTTGCCGAAATTTACTCTTTTGCTCATAACTTTTGAACCACTGGACCGATTTGGCTGGATTGCAATACCAACCTGACCAGGTAAATGACAAACATATATGCCAAACTTCAGTAGCCTCTATAAAGTCTTTCAAAAGTTAGCGTGTTTTCTACGGACAGACAGACAGACAGACGGACGGACGGACGGACGGACGGACATCGCTAGATCGACTTAAAATCGATCGAGGATCATAAATATATATACTTTATGGGGTCCTAGACCAATATTTCGAGGTGTTACAAACGGAATGACAAACTTATATATACCCTCTATCACTAGAGTGGAGGGTATAAAAAATGATGAAAAAAAAAAAGTTTGATGAAAAAAAAAATTTATGAAAAAAAAAATGATAAAAACAATTTATGAAAAAAATTAATGAAAAAAAAAAAATTTGATGAAAAACAAATTGATAAAAAAAAAAATTCATGGAAAAAAAAATTTGATGAAAAAAAAAATTGATGAAAAAAAAAATTTATAAAAAAAAATTTACGAAAAAAAAAAAATTTTTTGTTGAAAAATAATTATATTAATTTTTATTCACCAGCTGGTAAAAAACGGGTTTATTCACAACGAGGTGAATTATTATTCAAGTAACAAACCCAAGTTATTAAAATTTTTGGTTTTAAGAAAATGAAAATAGTAATTCTTGTTTTCTTTTTCCTTAATTGTTAGCTTATATAGTCAAACTGAGGTGGCGTCCTGCAACTTTTTTAAAATTAGACACCAGCCTAAAAACATTATCATGTTAAAAAAATTTGCAAGGGCAAAATTTGACAAAATAAGTTTTTCGACTAAAATTCTTGCCTGAATTTTATAATCAAATAAGGCTTAAAAATTAGGAATGTTTGCGTACTTTATGGAAAAATTATTTATAAAATTACAAAATCGCGATTTTGGTCCACAGATGCTGATTTTTAAACATAAAAATAATTTTTTAACCAAATTGGTCTTAAAATGTGTAACATGTTGAGTATGTTATGCCAAAAGTATTACAACAAAAAATATAAACACGATTTTGGTCCAAAATTGTTTTTACATTTTGGAGAGTAAAAAAGATTCGGCACCGAAGAATTTAACACTCTCACTTGTTTTATGTACATTTGATAAACAAATGGAACATTTTTATGTGAAAAGTTTAGACTTGTTGAAAAAGTAGTTTTGGTAAAAAGGAGGAATATGATTTTTGATGGAAAAAAATGTTTGATGGATGAAAAAAAATTTTTTATAGAATAAAAAAATTTTGATGAAAACAAAATTTTAGGAAAAAATAATTTGATGAAAAAAATTTAATGAAAGAAAAAATTATGGCAACAAAAATTTGATGAAAAAAACAAAAAAATTTATAAAAAAAAAATTTTATGAAAAAAAAGTTTTATGAAAAAAAAAAAATTGATGAAAAAAAAATTTTATGCAAAAAAAAAATGATGAAAAAAAATTGAAAAAAAAATTGATTTGAAAAAAGTTTTATGAAAAAAAATTTTATGAAAAAAAAGTTTAATAAAAAAAAAATTTTATGAAAAAAAAATTGAAAAAAAAAAATTTAATGAAAAAAAAAAATTGAATGAAAAAAAAGTTTGATGAAAAAAAAAAATTGATAAAAAAAAATTTGATGGAAAAAAATGATGAAAAAAAAATTTGATGAAGAAAAGAAGTTTTATGAAAAAAAAATTTTGATAAAAAAAAAAATTTTGAAAAAAAAATTAAAAAAAAAATTAAAAAAAAAATTAATGAAAAAAAAAATTGGATGAAAAAAAAGTTTGATGAAAAAAATTGATGAAAAAAAAAATGTAAAAAAAAAGTTTGATGAAAAAAAAACTTTTGAAAAAAAATTTGATGGAAAAAAAAATTTGATGAAAAAAACTTGGATGAAAATTTTTCACCAGCTGGTGAAAAATTTGATGGAAAAAAAAATTTGATGAAAAAAACTTGGATGAAAATTTTTCACCAGCTGGTGAAAAACGGTTTTATACACCAAGTTAAAAACCCAAGTTACTAAAATTTTTGGTTTTAAGAAAAAGAAAATAGTAATTCTTATTTTCTTTTTCGTTAATTGCTGTCAAACTGAGGTGGCGTCCTGCAACTTTTTAAAATTAGACACCAGTCTAAAAACATTATCATGTTAATAATTTTTATGTTTAAAAATCACCATCTGTGGACCAAAATATATTTTTTTGGATTTTTTAAAATATTTTTCCCATAAAGTACGCAAAAATTCCTAATTTTTGAACCGGATTGGTGCCAAAATTTGGACATAAATTTTAGTCGGAAAAAAGTCATGTTTTTAAATTTTAATCGCAGATTGCCGACTGAAGATGCCTTGCAAAATTTTTTCATAAATGTTTCCACAATCAGCTATTCTGTGGCCATCATTCGGCATGTATTGGACATCAAATTGAAAAGATTAATTTTGGCGGGACGCCCTAATGTACAGTCGAATATTTTTAAACAATACGTACAATACATTTACATAAATGATGTTATTTGTATTGTGAAAATAAAAAAAAAAACAAAAAAAAATAAACAAAAAGAAAGCTTTTGTGAACAAGGTATGAAAACAATAACTTAGCTGCAGGTCAACTGAATTTCACTACAGTCCGTGGGGTTAGTAATTAGAAAGGAGTAAAAAAATATTACAAAAATTAAAAAAGTTAATCTAAAACCAACATTATCCAAAAATGTGTAATGTATCATTTTCACCAAAAATTTCTCAAATGAAAATACAATTTTTCTTAAAATTAAACAAATTTTATTTAAACACTTTTATGGACTTTAAAGTTATAAGTACATTGAAATACAGCAGCTGTGTTTTTTTGGTTTCTAATGACTAGACTTATATTCTATACCTACACAGTATGAATGAATGTTAAAGTATATAAAAATATATGTGTGTGTGCGTTTTTCCAAAGAAAAAAAAAATTGCATTCAAATAAACTTCCATTGTGAACATGAATAGTAGTGACTAAAAAAATCCGAACATATTGCAATATAAAATTTTTTCTATTGTTTTACTCATACAAAAACAAATTACCTTTTGGGGGTATATACATTATACTACTACAAATAAAAAAAAAATACCATTCAACAATCTTATTATCCAAAAATTTCACTTAAATATTCACAGTAGTCAAAGGTCCTTTTTGTTTCTTAAAAATAAAAGCTATTTTATCACACAACCTTTGTTGAGTTCCATGAAAACCAAACAGAAAAAACAAATTTTATAGACCACCCAAGATAGAAGGATCTGTTTGTTACGTTTATTAAGTAAATTCATCTCTTTATGAATTCTATTATTTTTTGTAGAAATTGTATTCCGTAAAGGTATAGAGTGTGGTTTTGGCATAAAATCCATCTCTCTCTCTTACCTTTATCTCTTCCAGTTGACCCAACAACAATTTAAAACAATTGGAAATGAAACTGACCACAATACATAAATGGCCAAAAAAAAAAACAAACAAAAATTCAATTGAATTCTACTTAATACGCTTTGGGCATAATTTCTTTCAAAGTTTTTGTTTCTGTACATTTTTTTTTGTTAAATTTAATGTGGTTTTGATACTGTTTTCCGTTTTCATTTGTTTAACAATACATTCACAGAAAAAAAAAATTTGTCAATACAATTAATTTCATTGTTAATACAATTAAACATTTAATTGAAACTGAGCCTACATTGGATTTTGTCAATACAACATTGACTTTTGTAACTTTAAAAAAAAATATGAACTCATTTTTGTCAATTAAATTCATTGTTGTATCAACAATGAAATTAATTGAAAAGTTTGTAATAAATTATATTAACGGAAATAAGCATGCTTTAATGTCATTTTATAAAAAAAATCTAAAAATAGAACAAAAAAAATTTAAAAAATTAAAAAAAAAAAAAAACATTAGCCGGCAGCTGGAATCGAACCCGCAACGAACATGATACGAGTCTAGCGCACTACCACCGTGCTATTCCTTGTATATATTTGTAGTTGACTATACTCGTATATTAAAGAAAATAAACCTGTTTTAATGTAATTTTATTTAAAAAAAAATAATATAAAAAACAAAAAAAAATCAAGCGGCAGCTGGAATCGAACCGGGAACGAACATGGTACGAGTCTACCACACTACCACCGTGCTATTTGTCATATATTTTTTACTTGATTTAACGCGTATAAAAGGTGTTGCAGAATAGCAAAACAAAAATAATTTAAAATAAAAATAAATAAAAATAAAAAAATGTTTCCGCCAGCTGGCAACGAACCCGCAATATTCATGATTTGAGTCTAGCACACTACCACCGAGCTATCGTCACATAAATTTGAGCTTCATTAAATGAATTTATAAGGTGTCTGTGTTATCAATGAGCATCTTGTGCGTTTTTTAACAATGATTTTAATTGATGCATTTAATTGGAAATTAAATTGGATTTCTGTCACATTAACTATATACTTTGTTGATACAATTAAAAACGTTGTTGAACTGGAAGTTAGTTGCTAACAATTTGTTTTGTTACTTTTGATTTCCCGATATTTTTTTCTGTGTTGGTAGTGGTGGTGGTAGTAGTGGTAGTAGTGGTGGTAGGGAGGAGAATTGTAACTATTCCAGTTACTACCAACCAGTAAAATAGCCAACAGTAATAAGCTTTTGATGATGGACTTAACAAAAATATTTATATAACCATGTATGACCATCAAAAACAATTCAGGGAATTGAAGGTGAAACATATTTATAAAATTTAACAAAAATTTCGAATTTTTAATTTTCTACAGAACATACTTTGTTATCGATAACTATAGAATTCTCCAAAAATTTTATTTTTGTTATCGATAACTTTAGAATTTTCTATAGAAAATTTGTTTCATCAATAACAGAATTTTCAAAAGAAAATTTTTTGTTATCGATAACTATTGAATTTTCTATGGAAAATCATACCAAAATCGATAACAAAATTTTTTTGATGGCAAATCCTATCGACGAGATCTATAGCAAAAAATTCTATCGATAATTACAAAAATTTTTCTATAGAAAATTCTATCGATAATTTTATTTTTGTTATTGATAACTATAGAATTGTCCATAGAATTTTTTTTATGGATAACAGAATTTTTAAAAGAACATTTTTTGTTATTGATAACTATTGAATTTTCTATAGAAAATTTTTGTTATCGATAACTATAGAATTTTCTTTTGGAAATTATATCAAAATCGATAACAACAAAATTTTTATGGAAAAGCCTATCGAGATCGATGGCAAAAAATTATATCGATAATTACAAAAACTTTTCTATAGAAAATTCTATCGATATCGATAACAAAAATATTTTTTATAGAAAATTCTGTCGATATCGATACCAAAAAATTTTCTATAAAAAATTCTATCGATATCGATAGCAAAAAATTTTCTATAGAAAATTCTGTCGATAAAAAAAATTTTCTATAGAAAATTCTATCGATATCAATAGCAAAAAATTTTTTATAGAAAATTCTATCGATATCGATAGCAAAAAATTTTCTATAGAAAATTCTATCGATATCGATAGCAAAAAATTTTCTATAGAAAATTCTATCGATATCGATAGCAAAAAATTTTCTATAGAAAATTCTATCGATATCGATAGCAAAAAATTTTCTATAGAAAATTCTATCGATATCGATAGCAAAAAATTTTCTATAGAAAATTCTATCGATATCGATAGCAAAAAATTTTCTATAGAAAATTCTATCGATATCGATAGCAAAAAATTTTCTATAGAAAATTCTATCGATATCGATAGCAAAAAATTTTCTATAGAAAATTCTATCGATATCGATAGCAAAAAATTTTCTATAGAAAATTCTATCGATATCGATAGCAAAAAATTTTCTATAGAAAATTCTATCGATATCGATAGCAAAAAATTTTCTATAGAAAATTCTATCGATATCGATAGCAAAAAATTTTCTATAGAAAATTCTATCGATATCGATAGCAAAAAATTTTCTATAGAAAATTCTATCGATATCGATAGCAAAAAATTTTCTATAGAAAATTCTATCGATATCGATAGCAAAAAATTTTCTATAGAAAATTCTATCGATATCGATAGCAAAAAATTTTCTATAGAAAATTCTATCGATATCGATAGCAAAAAATTTTCTATAGAAAATTCTATCGATATCGATAGCAAAAAATTTTCTATAGAAAATTCTATCGATATCGATAGCAAAAAATTTTCTATAGAAAATTCTATCGATATCGATAGCAAAAAATTTTCTATAGAAAATTCTATCGATATCGATAGCAAAAAATTTTCTATAGAAAATTCTATCGATATCGATAGCAAAAAATTTTCTATAGAAAATTCTATCGATGTCGATAGCAAAAAATTTTCTATAGAAAATTCTATCGATATCGATAGCAAAAAATTTTCTATAGAAAATTCTATCGATATCGATAGCAAAAAATTTTCTATAAAAAATTCTATCGATATCGATAGCAAAAAATTTTCTATAGAAAATTCTATCGATTACGATAGCAAAAAATTTTCTATAGAAAATTCTATCGATATCGATAGCAAAAAATTTTCTATAGAAAATTCTATCGATATCGATAGCAAAAAATTTTCTATAGAAAATTCTATCGATATCGTTAGCAAAAAATTTTCTATAGAAAATTCTATCGATATCGATAGCAAAAAATTTTCTATAGAAAATTCTATCGATAGCAAAAAATTTTCTATGGAAAATTCTATCGATATCGATAGCAAAAAATTTTCAATAGAAAATTCTATCGATATCGATAACAAAAAATTTTCTATAGAAAATTCTATCGATATCGATAGCAAAAAATTTTCTATAGAAAATTCTATCGATATCGATAGCAAAAAATTTTCTATAGAAAATTCTATCGATATCGATAGCAAAAAATTTTCTATAGAAAATTCTATCGATATCGATAGCAAAAAATTTTCTATAGAAAATTCTATCGATATCGATAGCAAAAAATTTTCTATAGAAAATTCTATCGATATCGATAGCAAAAAATTTTCTATAGAAAATTCTATCGATATCGATAGCAAAAAATTTTCTATAGAAAATTCTATCGATATCGATAGCAAAAAATTTTCTATAGAAAATTCTATCGATATCGATAGCAAAAAATTTTCTATAGAAAATTCTATCGATATCGATAGCAAAAAATTTTCTATAGAAAATTCTATCGATATCGATAGCAAAAAATTTTCTATAGAAAATTCTATCGATAGCAAAAAATTTTCTATAGAAAATTCTATCGATATCGATAGCAAAAAATTTTCTATAGAAAATTCTATCGATATCGATAGCAAAAAATTTTCTATAGAAAATTCTATCGATATCGATAGCAAAAAATTTTCTATAGAAAATTCTATCGATATCGATAGCAAAAAATTTTCTATAGAAAATTCTATCGATATCGATAGCAAAAAATTTTCTATAGAAAATTCTATCGATGTCGATAGCAAAAAATTTTCTATAGAAAATTCTATCGATATCGATAGCAAAAAATTTTCTATAGAAAATTCTATCGATATCGATAGCAAAAAATTTTCTATAAAAAATTCTATCGATATCGATAGCAAAAAATTTTCTATAGAAAATTCTATCGATATCGATAGCAAAAAATTTTCTATAGAAAATTCTATCGATATCGATAGCAAAAAATTTTCTATAGAAAATTCTATCGATATCGATAGCAAAAAATTTTCTATAGAAAATTCTATCGATATCGATAGCAAAAAATTTTCTATAGAAAATTCTATTGATATCGATAGCAAAAAATTTTCTATAGAAAATTCTATCGATAGCAAAAAATTTTCTATGGAAAATTCTATCGATATCGATAGCAAAAAATTTTCAATAGAAAATTCTATCGATATCGATAGCAAAAAATTTTCTATAGAAAATTCTATCGATATCGATAGCAAAAAATTTTCTATAGAAAATTCTATCGATATCGATAGCAAAAAATTTTCTATAGAAAATTCTATCGATATCGATAGCAAAAAATGTTCTATAGAAAATTCTATCGATATCGATAGCAAAAAATTTTCTATAGAAAATTCTATCGATATCGATAGCAAAAAATTTTCTATAGAAAATTCTATCGATATCGATAGCAAAAAATTTTCTATAGAAAATTCTATCGATATCGATAGCAAAAAATTTTCTATAGAAAATTCTATCGATATCGATAGCAAAAAATTTTCTATAGAAAATTCTATCGATATCGATAGTAAAAAATTTTCTATAGAAAATTCTATAGATATCGATAGCAAAAAATTTTCTATAGAAAATTCTTTCGATATCGATAGCAAAAAATTTTCTATAGAAAATTCTATCGATATCGATAGCAAAAAATTTTCTATAGAAAATTCTATCGATATCGATAGCAAAAAATTTTCTATAGAAAATTCTATCGATATCGATAGCAAAAAATTTTCTTTCGAAAATTCTATCGATATCAATAGCAAAAAATGTTCTAAAGAAAATTCTATCGATATCGATAGCAAAAAATGTTCTATAGAAAATTCTATCGATAACGATAAGAAAAAATGTTCTTTAGAAAATTCTATCGATATCGATAGCAAAAAATTTTCTACAGAAAATTCTATCGATATCGATAGCAAAAAATTTTCTATAGAAAATTCTGTCGATATCGATAGCAAAAAATTTTCTATAGAATATTCTATCGATAACGATAGCAAAAAAATTTCTATGGAAAATTCTATAGATATCGATAGCAAAAAATTTTCTATAGAAATTTCTATCGATATCGATAGCAAAAAATTTTCAATAGAAAATTCTATCGATAGCAAAAAATTTTCTATAGAAAATTCTATCGATAGCAAAAAATTTTCTATAGAAAATTCTATCGATATCGATAGCAAAAAATTTTCTATAGAAAATTCTATCGATATCGATAGCAAAAAATTTTCTATAGAAAATTCTATCGATATCGATAGCAAAAAATTTTCTATAGAAAATTCTATCGATATGGATAGCAAAAAATTTTCTATAGAAAATTCTATCGATATCGATAGCAAAAAATTTTCTATAGAAAATTCTATCGATATCGATAGCAAAAAATTTTCTATAGAAAATTCTATCGATATCGATAGCAAAAAATTTTCTATAGAAAATTCTATCGATATCGATAGCAAAAAATTTTCTATAGAAAATTCTATCGATATCGATAGCAAAAAATTTTCTATAGAAAATTCTATCGATATCGATAGCAAAAAATTTTCTATAGAAAATTCTATCGATATCGATAGCAAAAAATTTTCTATAGAAAATTCTATCGATATCGATAGCAAAAAATTTTCTATAGAAAATTCTATCGATATCGATAGTAAAAAATTTTCTATAGAAAATTCTATCGATATCGATAGCAAAAAATTTTCTATAGAAAATTCTTTCGATATCGATAGCAAAAAATTTTCTATAGAAAATTCTATCGATATCGATAGCAAAAAATTTTCTATAGAAAATTCTATCGATATCGATAGCAAAAAATTTTCTATAGAAAATTCTATCGATATCGATAGCAAAAAATTTTCTATAGAAAATTCTATCGATATCGATAGCAAAAAATTTTCTATAGAAAATTCTATCGATATCGATAGCAAAAAATTTTCTTTCGAAAATTCTATCGATATCAATAGCAAAAAATGTTCTAAAGAAAATTCTATCGATATCGATAGCAAAAAATGTTCTATAGATAATTCTATCGATAACGATAAGAAAAAATGTTCTTTAGAAAATTCTATCGATATCGATAGCAAAAAATTTTCTACAGAAAATTCTATCGATATCGATAGCAAAAAATTTTCTACAGAAAATTCTATCGATATCGATAGCAAAAAATTTTCTATAGAAAATTCTGTCGATATCGATAGCAAAAAATTTTCTATAGAATATTCTATCGATAACGATAGCAAAAAAATTTCTATGGAAAATTCTATAGATATCGATAGCAAAAAATTTTCTATAGAAATTTCTATCGATATCGATAGCAAAAAATTTTCAATAGAAAATTCTATCGATAGCAAAAAATTTTCTATAGAAAATTCTATCGATAGCAAAAAATTTTCTATAGAAAATTCTATCGATATCGATAGCAAAAAATTTTCTATAGAAAATTCTATCGATATCGATAGCAAAAAATTTTCTATAGAAAATTCTATCGATATCGATAGCAAAAAATTTTCTATAGAAAATTCTATCGATATGGATAGCAAAAAATTTTCTATAGAAAATTCTATCGATATCGATAGCAAAAAATTTTCTATAGAAAATTCTATCGATATCGATAGCAAAAAATTTTCTATAGAAAATTCTATCGATATCGATAGCAAAAAATTTTCTATAGAAAATTCTATCGATATCGATAGCAAAAAATTTTCTATAGAAAATTCTATCGATATCGATAGCAAAAAATTTTCTATAGAAAATTCTATCGATATCGATAGCAAAAAATTTTCTATAGAAAATTCTATCGATATCGATAGCAAAAAATTTTCTATAGAAAATTCTATCGATATCGATAGCAAAAAATTTTCTATAGAAAATTCTATCGATATCGATAGCAAAAAATTTTCTATAGAAAATTCTATCGATATCGATAGCAAAAAATTTTCTATAGAAAATTCTATCGATATCGATAGCAAAAAATTTTCTATAGAAAATTCTATCGATATCGATAGCAAAAAATTTTCTATAGAAAATTCTATCGATATCGATAGCAAAAAATTTTCTATAGAAAATTCTATCGATATCGATAGCAAAAAATTTTCTATAGAAAATTCTATCGATATCGATAGCAAAAAATTTTCTATAGAAAATTCTATCGATATCGATGGCAAAAAATTTTCTATAGAAAATTCTATCGATATCGATAGCAAAAAATTTTCTATAGAAAATTCTATCGATATCGATAGCAAAAAATTTTCTATAGAAAATTCTATCGATATCGACAGCAAAAAATTCTCAATGGAAAATTCTATCGATATCGATAGCAAAAAATTTTCTATAGAAAATTCTATCGATATCGATAGCAAAAAATTTTCTATAAAAAATTCTATCGATATCGATAGCAAAAAATTTTCTATAGAAAATTCTATCGATATCGATAGCAAAAAATTTTCTATAGAAAATTCTATCGATATCGATAGCAAAAAATTTTCTATAGAAAATTCTATCGATATCGATAGCAAAAAATTTTCTATAGAAAATTCTATCGATAGCAAAAAATTTTCTATGGAAAATTCTATCGATATCGATAGCAAAAAATTTTCAATAGAAAATTCTATCGATATCGATAGCACAAAATTTTCTATAGAAAATTCGATCGATATCGATAGCAAAAAATTTTCTATAGAAAATTCTATCGATAACGATAAGAAAAAATGTTCTTTAGAAAATTCTATCGATATCGATAGCAAAAAATTTTCTATAGAAAATTCTATCGATATCGATAGCAAAAAATTTTCTATAGAAAATTCTATCGATATCGATAGCAAAAAATTTTCTTTCGAAAATTCTATCGAAATCAATAGCAAAAAATGTTCTAAAGAAAATTCTATCGATATCGATAGCAAAAAATGTTCTATAGAAAATTCTATCGATAACGATAAGAAAAAATGTTCTTTAGAAAATTCTATCGATATCGATAGCAAAAAATTTTCTACAGAAAATTCTATCGATATCGATAGCAAAAAATTTTCTATAGAAAATTCTGTCGATATCGATAGCAAAAAATTTTCTATAGAATATTCTATCGATAACGATAGCAAAAAAATTTCTATGGAAAATTCTATAGATATCGATAGCAAAAAATTTTCTATAGAAATTTCTATCGATATCGATAGCAAAAAATTTTCAATAGAAAATTCTATCGATAGCAAAAAATTTTCTATAGAAAATTCTATCGATATCGATAGCAAAAAATTTTCTATAGAAAATTCTATCGATATTGATAGCAAAAAATTTTCTATAGAAAATTCTATCGATAGCGATAACAAGAAATTTTCTATAGAAAATTCTACCGATATCGATAGCAAAAAATTTTCTATAGAAAATTCTATCGATATCGATAGCAAAAAATTTTCTATAGAAATTTCTATTGATAACAACAATTTTCTATAAAAAATTCCATCGATATCGATAAAAAAAATTTCTAATAGAAAATTCTAAATTTTCTAAAGAAAATTTTTGGCTATCGATATCGTCACAATTTTCTGTAGAAAATTGTTTGCTTTCGATAGAATTTTCTATAGCTAATTTTTTGCTATCGATAGAATTTTCTATAGAAAAATTTTTTCTATCGATAGAATTTTCTATAGAAAATTTTTTGCTATCGATTTTGATAGAATTTTCTGTAAAAAATATTTCGATGTTGATATGGTTAGAATTTTCTATCGAAAATTTTAAAGATGTTTCTTCTAAATTGCTCTTTACCATTACAACAATTTTGCAATTATTTAAAAATAAAATGTCATTAGTGTAAACACTCTTGTACAATATTAATTATCTAGAAATGAAACCAAAAAATAAACAGGAAGTAAGAATAAAAGATTACATTTGCCATTGCCTTGACAAGAGCATTTAACCTCAAAGTGTCATCTTGCATTAACCAAGATTTAATGCAACTTAAGGTCATTTGTTAAACAGGCCAACAGTGAAATGTCTCCAGTTTATTTTATTTTTCTTTTACGAACACACACTTACCCAAAGATGTCCCTCCCACTCATGCGCGGGTACAAGGGGGGGGAAAAAGGGGAAATTTCCCCCCCCAGACCAAATTTTAAAAATAAAAAAAAGGAAAAGAAAAAAAAGAAAGAAAAAAAAGAAAAAAAGAAAGAAAAGAAAGAAAAAAAAGAAAAGAAAGAAAAAAGGATAAAATTTTCTAAAAATTTTCCACAGAAAAAAAATTTTGAAATCCGAAAATTTTTTATCGGAAAAAATTTGAATATTTTAAAAAGAAAAATCTAAAAATTTTTAAAGGGAGAATCTAAAAATTTTGATAGGGAAAATCTAAAAAATTTTACAGGGAAAATCTAAAACTTTTTAAAGGAAAAATGTGACTAATTCTGAAAATTTTTTGTTAAAAAATATCTGTCAATCTGGAAGTTCTTATTGCGAAAAGAAATTTTTTTATGGGAAAATTGTTGTGACCGTGACCGTTTTGTTATAAAAAAATTAGAATTTCTCAGAATCTTAGACTTTTTCTATGGGAAAAGTGTCTCAGAAACTAAAGCTTTTTCTATAGGAAAAATATCTCAGAATCTGAAACTTTTTTTATAGGAAAAATGTCTCAGAATCTGAGAATTTTTCTTAAGAAAAAATGTCTCAGAATCTAAGACTATTTCCATTAAAAAAATGTCTCAGAATCTGAAACTTTTTCTATAGGAAAAATGTCTCAGAATCTGAGAATTTTTCTTATGAAAAATGTCTCAGAACCTAAGACTATTTCTATAGGAAAAATGTCTTAGAATCTGAGACTTTATAAAGGAAAAATGTCCCAGAACCTGAGACTTTTTCTATAGGAAAAATGTCTAAAAATCTGAAACTTTTTCTATGGGAAAAATGTCTCAGAATTAGGACTTTTTCTATAGGAAAAATATCTCAGAGTGTAAGATTTTTTCTATAGGAAATATGTAAAAATATTTTTTCAAAGGAAAAATGTCTCAGAATCTGAGACTTTTTCTACGTCTTATTTTATTGGAAAAGGTCTCAGAATATGAGGCTTTTTCGAAAGGTCTCAAAATCTGAGACTTTTTCGATAGGCAAAAGGCTAAGAATCTGAGACTTTTTCTGCAGAAAAAAAGTCTCAGAATCTCTAAATTTAAGACTAATTTTAGAGGAAAAGGTCTCAGTATCTTAGACATTTCTGAATGGAAAAAGTCTCAAAATCTGAGACTTTTTTCAATTGGGCGAAAGTTGCAGAATCTGAGACTTTTTCGATAGGAAAAATGTCCTAAAATCTTAGACCTTTTTTCTATAGGAGACTTTGATACTTATTCTATAGGAAAAAAGTCTCCGAATCTAAGACTTTTTCGAAACAGGTCTCACAAGTAAGATTTTTTCTATTGGAAAAAGGTTTCAGAATCTGAGACTTTTTCTTTAGGCAATGTGCCAAAATCTTAGACTTTTTCTATATAAGAAAAAGATCTTATAACTTGAGACTTTCTTATGGGAAAAACGTCTCAGAATCTTAGAATTTCTATAGGAATAAGTCTCAGAATCTCAGAATTTCAGACTTTTTCTGTAGGAAAAAAAGCCTCAGAGTCCGAGACTTTTTCTATAAGAAAAAAGGTCTCGGAAAAAGGCCTCAGAGTGTGATACTTTTTCTATAGGACAAAGGGTCTCAGAATCTGAGACTTTTTATATTGAAAAAAAGTTTGCAGAATTTGAGACTTTTTGTATTAAAAAGTTCTCAGAATCTATAACTTTTTCTATGAAACTTTTTCTATTAAAGAATCTGTGACATTTCCTGTAGAAAAAATATCTCAAAAATGCTTTAGAGTATGAAGCTTTTTCTATAGTAAGAAGTTTAAGAATCCGAAAATTTTTGTATAGGAAAAAAGTCTCAGATTCTAAGAAATTTTTCATTGAGAAATTTGTTGATGTTTAATTGAAAAATCGCCTGCAAGTGTTCTGCAGCCGTTTTTTATTTGATTTTATAGCTTTATTTTATTTTTTAGCTCTGCCATCACTTTTTATGCAAAAAAAAAAATAAGTACACCCAAAATAATCCTACAGTAAAAAATACAGTAAAAGTGTTATAACTTTAAGTTTACTACTTTTTTAGTAATTTACAGTATAAATTTAGTTTTACAGTATAAATTTAGTTATTTTTTGAACTTGGAATTTACTGAATACTGATTTTTTTACCGATTTTTTAATAATTTTTGTTAGTAATTTTTAAAAATTTGGAAACTTATTTTTGACACCTAAAAAGGTAAAATTTACATTTTTGAATATTTTTTTTAAACGCACATAGCAAATTTCCCTTGAAAAAAAAAAAAACAAGTAAGAGTGTTAAAAAGTGTGCCAAATCTTTTATACCCTCCAACATGCAAAAAAATAAAAAAAAAATGCAGGGGCGTTTTATTTTTTTTGGGGGGGGGGGTCGTGGTGATTGGGGGGACAAATTTCCTCTCAAATATGTGTTTAAAAATTCATTCCTAGGTTTTTTGCACTAAAGAAATGCAAGTTTATCATAATTTAATTTTTTTTATTCTACGCCCATAAAAGGGGGCGGACCAAAAAAACGACATTTTCTAATTCTCAGGGTCCAAATGCAGGACTTTGAACTTCTTGTAGCATGAAAATATTGAATTTGTTAAACAAAAAGACAAACAATTATGTAAAAAGTGATTTTTTTCTGAGGTTGGTTTAGTTCTTCAAGGGGGAACTTTTTTCCCCCAGGTCCGATTTTGCCCATTTCCGAACTTAACCTGCCTAGGACCACAAGACATATTCGTGCCAAACTTGAGGAGTCTAGCTCATTTATTTTGGACTGTATCGTGTTAACTACAGACGGACGGACAGACGGACGAACAGACGGACGGACGGACGGACATCAATAGAAAGTCTTAGAATCGATCACTGATCAATAATATATACACTTTGTAGGGTCCCCGAACGATATTTCGATGCGTTACACACGGAATGACAAAGTGAGTATACCTCCATACTCTAGTTGGAGGGTATAAAAATAAATGTATATATTTTTTGTTTTAATTTCTAAAATCAGCCAGCCATCAAGCTCAATAATTATATTTTTTGATCCAATTTTTTTATTAAAAAATTTGTCAAAATCGGTTTTGGATAGGTTTTCGCTTTAAATTATTTTTTACCGTTTTTTTATAACTGCGTTAGTAAAAATTGACTAACGCGTTGTAGGGCCCTTTAATACTAACAATTAGTAAAAACTGGCAACTTTTTAGTAAGGAATACTGTAGGATTTCTATGAGTGTATCCCTGTTTTTGCTTGTCCGACAGCGGTAAATTGATAATTTTTTTTTATTCGAGTAAAAAAAAAATGTTCCCCCCCCAAACCCAAAAGCTGTACCCGCCACTGCTCCCACTAATAATGGGTTTCAAGAATATAATAAATGTTTTAAAAGGAATATATTTTATGTCTTGCCGTTTTAATTAAAAGCCATAGTTGTTAATGTTAAGTCATAAATTTTAAATATGAAAACATAAATTGTGAGTAGTTGTTAAGCTAAGATATACTAATGTTGAAGATTTATATAAGAATTATATATATTACTACTACTAGTATTTTAGTATATAAATAACCCAGCAAACATTTTTAACACACTTATGAACATTTTTTACTTACTGTTACAAGCCGGTCCACGGACCTGTAAATTAAAGAAGGGAATGTCTTAGGTGGGGGTTAAGTGACCCATTTTCAAATGTCCTAGAAAAAGTTTTGAATACGTTACATGACGCCATATGACGTGTTCAAAACTGGTCCTAGGTCATCTTAAAATGGTTCAATTTACCACCTCCTCCGATTTCCTAGAAATTTCCCGTAGGGTTCTTACAGTACGAAAGTACTTTCTGTTTAGCTTATGAGAAAGTACAAAAAAGTCGTTTTGTTCCCCTTAGATCACTTACTTTATCGATCTGATCAAAAAAATCTATCTTAAAAGCATCCACATTTAAGACGAAATTGCATAATTTTTTTTGTTGGTTTCTCACAATTTCATAAGAAAAATAAATTAATATTTAAGTAACAACTAATTTTTGACAAGGATTCAAATATTTTATCCACCTCAACATCAACAAAAAAAAAACACATCAATGAATTAGAATTCTACATTAGTCTTCTACCAAAAAAAAAGCAAATAAAGTAAAATAAAACAACATCAACAAAAACAGATATAAAAAGATTCAAGAAATGTAATAAAAATAAAACATTATTAGATCTAAAATCAACTTGTGGGACAAGAAACAGTGGGACATTTAAAGAATTTTTGTTTTTTTAATTAATACTTGGTTTGAACTGAAATGCTTTACTTTAATTAAGCTTTATTAAACTTAAATTCAAACATCAGCAAAAATTTTGAAATTAACTTTTAAAGATAAATATAACAAATCCGATCCGCCTTTCGATCAAAGTTTTGAAAAATTTCCACCAAAATTTTGGATTTGGGAAAAATTAAAAAAATAAAAATTTGCCCAGGAGTTCGAAATCGACACAGAATTTTTTTGCCATACAAAAAATCTAATCGTTCAAATTAACTAAAACTTTTGGCTGCAATTGAAACTTTTTATGAACTAAAATTTTAAATCAAAATTGTTGGCCCCTTTTGATGGTTTTATGAACTCACGTTTTCGTTCAAAATCAGACGTTCATAATCAGAAGACAAAATTTTTTAACATACAAAAAAAAAATTCCGGTGAAATGGTTTAAATCAATGGTTCCCAACCTTTTTTGTGCCATGCTCCACTTTTAAGTTAAAAAAACTTGAATGTCCCCCCTACACTCAAGAAAAATTTGCGAATTTTTTAAATTTGTTTTAAAATTCAAAATTTACTTGTGGTTAAGAATACTTTTTGTTAAAACCATCGTTTAAACAAAGTTTTTAGAAAAAGTTTTCAACAATCAACTAAATATTTTAACTAAAATAATATTTTTAGTTTATTTAACAAAAAAAGTTTAAAAAATTTGCTCGTTGCCCTTCTGAAGCATTCAAATTGCCCCCCAGTGGGGCGAGAATCAAAGGTTGGGAACCATTGGTTTAAATGAACTAAAATGTTTGGCTTCAATTGTGACTTTATAAGAAATAAAAATTGTTAATAACTTTTTTATTGTTAAAATACATATGAACTAAAATTTTATATGAAACAAGTACTGGCCACAATTATAACTTTTCATGAACTAAAATTTTAAATAAAAAAATCTGAACTTTTGATTTGGTTTTAATATTATAAACTACAAAATTGTTTTCAATCGTAGTTTCTATAAACTTAAACTCTGGTTTCGATCGTGGCTTATAATGAAAAATAATTGTGACTTTACACTAATATTTTTAATCTTATATTTTAGACTCATTCTTGACTTTAATTGAACTAAAAATTTGTTTTTAGTCAAAGTTTACTATGAACTAAAACTCCAGTTTCGATCGCGGCTATTAGCCACTGGCTAATTATGAACTTCAATTGTGATTTTACATGAACTAATATTTTAAACCAAAATTTCTAGACTCGTTCGGAAAATTATTTGAACTAAAATGTCTCGCTTCAATTATGTCTTAAAATTAATTTAAATTTTTGGTTTTAATTGCAAGTTTGAGTGTACTAAAATTTTTATTCAAAATTCTGTCTACAATTGGAAGATTATATGAACTAACCCAGTCAGAAATTGCCGACGGTTATAAAAATATAGCGTTGCCCCAACACTGTTTTTTTGTATCACACGTGTTGCGTCAGCACCACTCCTGCAGTGCTGCGGCAGCACTGTATTTACTAAATTTATAACCATTTTCAAGTTTATTGATTTTTTAGTTTTAAATAAAAAAGTCTTTGTTTTGTTAAAAAAAATTAACAGCAGTCTAAAGAAAATTATAAATTATAATAAAAAATACCACCCCTTAGGATAATATAAACTCCAGACAAGGAAAACTCCGAATTTATTTAAAAATTATGTCTGCGTGTTTTGCAAACACGCAAAAACGGCTAAGCCGAATCTGTCACTAAAATAGCACTAACCGAGCGGGAACTGTAGGTCATATAATAGGGCGACAAAGGGGTATAAAAATGACACTTGTTTTTTTATTAAATAAAAAGTAATTTCTTCCTCTTCCGCAATCACCCAAAAAGTGCTGCTGGCCCAGCAGCGTTGAACGGGTCCAGCTAGTTTTAAATTAAATGTTAAAAAATTTATTTTCAAATCAATGTTTTGAATTTAATATCGAATTTCAATGCTTTTTCTTGTCTTAAATTCTGCTCTATTTTATACCAATACCAAAAATTTTGGTTTTGCTGTTTTTTTTTTTTGGGCAGCAGTTTCCTGCTGCTGTATTGTAAAGAAATAATAAATATGACATCAATTTAAAAAAAATGCAACTCTGTTATTAAAAAAGCGTATTAAACAGTTACCACAGTACCTTTTTCACTGCCACAAGTTTTTCGGTATATTAAAAAAATACATAAAATGGTTAAAAACAAAGAAAAACCACAAAAAATTAAGATGAGTATAAAAGTTCTTTTACCGTCTTGGAAAATATTTGCTCATATATTATTTTCTTTAAGATGTACAAAACCGCCGAAAAACCATTCTCTGACGTTATTTTTTGACGTTGGGAGGTCACTGTAAAATTTGTAAATCCAACGCCTTGCCGACGTCAGAAAATAGCGTCGCCAGACCGTATTCCGACGTTATCATTTAGTCGTAGAGGAGATGTTGTAAATTTGTATAGCCGACGTTATGCCAGCGTTTGGGCCACTGTCGCCAACGCTTTGCCGACACTGACCCGATTGTATTTTTCTGACTGAGAACATTTTTATCTGACTTCAACCATGTCTTATTGTGGACTACAGTTTTTTATACCCTCCAAGCACAGTATGGGGGTATACTCTGTCATTCCGTTTGTGACGCATCGAAATATTGGTCGGGGACCCCATAAAGTGTATATGTTATTATAAAGTGTATATATTGTAATCCCTTACAAACATTTTTTTTTTAATTTTTTATACATTTTGGAGGGTACAAAAGATTAGGAACAGCCCAATTTAACACTCTCTTGTTTTAAATCGAGGTTTATTACTGAAACTCTGGAATTAAATGCGGCTTCTTATGAATATTTATATTCCAATTTTTTTATACCCGCCACTCTAGTGAAAGAGGGTATATATAAGTTTGTCATTCCGTTTGTAACTCATCGAAATATCGGTCTGGGACCCCAAAAAGTATATATATTCTTGATCCCCGATCCATTTTAAGACATTCTCGCGATGTCCGTCTGTCCGTCTGTCTGTCTGTGGAAATGGTGATCACGGTCAAAATATTACACTGAGATGATTTATTGGAAGTTCTCCCGAGAAGTTGGGTATTGCGTTTGAGCGATATCGGTTCAGCGGTTCAAAAGTTATGAACAAAAATGTACGGACACCTCAAAAATATTAGAACATTCAACATAACCTAAAAATATAAAATGCTTTAATTCAGCTGATGGTTGACTTATGTGAACACAATTGAACACTAAATGGTATTTAAACAAGTACAAACATATTTTTTGACAAAAAAAGAAAAAAATTGCCATTTTTTTTTTGCCGAAATTTTTTTTTGAAAAATTTTTTTTTTAAGTAATTTCCTAATTTAACTTTTTTACTTGTTTTATTTAAAACTTTTTATGAACTGGTTTCAATTGTGATTTTAAATGAACCAAACATTTTAGCTAAAAGTATATACTATGAACTATCCCACTGTGCACCCGTACAAATGGAAAATTTTCACATTTGCAAAAAAAAAAAAACACAAAAAACCTTAAAAATAACAAAAAGACACCAACAAACAGCAACCGAATGTTTGTTTTTTAATGAGTTACATTAGCATAAAACCTTTTAATCACAAATTGAAGTTGTCAAAATTTATTAAGAGCATTAGCATTTTTAAAAAAATAAACAGCATTTCAAATATAAACGTTAAAGTAGTAAGTAATTCTTTATGCCTTCACATATATTTTATTTTATTTTTTTTTTTAACAACAGGTGAGAATTGAAAAGAAAAAAAGAAAAAATATGATGCTTGGAACACATGAAGGAATGTAAAATATATAGGACATTCCATATTAAATCGGATACTTTGATTTTTTTGTTTTTTTAGAATAGCCCACAAAAGTAGGTAAATATTAATGATTTCTCTTTTAAAAAAATGTCAACAATTTAAAAAAAGAAAACTAATGTACAGAAATCATTAAAAATTAAAGAAGAATCACTTATTTTTACTTACAGAACAAAAATAAATGACTTTTAAAATTTAATGTTAATGGAAGTCTTTATTTTTTATGATGTAATTTTTGAAACGAAGAACAGAAATAGTCATTTAAAAAAACTGAACATTATACAAATGATTTTTCTTTAAAAAACAACAAAACGTAAAACTTTTTAAATAAACTACAAACAGTTAATGACATAATTTTTGTGAGTGTACCAATTATATCAAAAGAATCTTTAAATTTACCACGAGGGAGTTTTTGAAGGGTCCTCAAAACTGTAAACAAATTGGAAAAAAATCTAAAAAACGTCCCAAAGTCTCAAATTTGACATGGAATGTCCCATACACATGATTTTCTTTACTCTGAAACCCAAATGTAAATTTCTATTTTTTTTGTAACTTTTTTGTATTTTAATAATCATGCATATTTATGAACAATTAGTTTAATATGCTTTTTTAAAATTGAATGGAAAAAAAAATGGAAAATGAAAAATGGAAAATCAGTTTGTATACAAATTGAAAATTGGCCTTTCATTTTTCCTCATTTTTTTTTTTAAATAAAAAAATACATACAAAAAAAAGGGTTCTCTAAGAAAAAAAATTTACATAAATACATATGATGAAAAGTCATCATTTGTAAAGCGTAACCCCTTTTTTACACTACATACTAAATAAACCACATACATATACATACTTTCAAAAAGCCAACTCATACAATACGCAAACACCCACTTATACAAATATAATTTTACACATCGGAGATGATAAAGAAACTTGTACTTATGAAAAAATTTGGGCCGACATGGGATCATACCCCGTTGTTTTTAGACCTCATGGGGTCCTGTAAAAGTTGTCATAGATTTTGATTAAAATTTAGACATAATCCCAAAAAAAAATTTGACATAATTCCCAGAAATTACGGGGATAATAACCGCGTAATAAATAGCTATAATCCCCATTACAGGGATAATGTCTACTATACTTATTGGTCATAATTCCAAAACTTATATGAATTATTTTTCTTTTGTCTTAAAGGTTTTTGATTCCCTGAGCCGGGCTCAGGGATTACAAACTCCATGCCTTAAACCCACCTTCTCTTCAAAATAAATGTTTTTTTGGTTAGCAAATCTTTTCTGACAATGGCTTTATAAAACCGCAGTTGTTACCTTGTTTTTTTTCAAAATTTTAGGCTTAGGGATTACAAAATTCGCGCCTTAAATCCACCCTCTCCACAAATAGAGATTTTTTGGGTAGCAGGCCTTTCAGGCCTTCGCACTGTGGTTCCAATTCCAAAACTAGGTGGACAAAAGTATTTAACCATGATATTTTATGTTTTTGGGGTCGCTGATTTTAACAAAATGCTTTAAAAAATTGTAGCTTCAATATTTTTGAAAATACAGTGGGTTTCACTAAAATAGCTTCAACTTAATTGGACTTTTCGCTACAACTGGAAAAAGTAAATTACTTTTTGCTACTTTAGGGCACTAAATTTAAAGGAAGTATTTAAAAATGATATAAAAAGCTTTTCTGAGCATTACAGTAAAGCCCAGCTATGTCGAATTACTTTTAATGTGTAGTTTTTTTAGAATGTTCGAATTAAATCCTTTTTGTGCTTCTAGAGTGGCGGGAAAAGAAAAATATGTGATATAACAATTATGGAAAATTTTGTAGAGGTATTTGTTGCAAAAATATGTGCAGAAGATCCTGAATATTATAAGCATTTTCTTGAGAGTTATAAAAATTGCAAAAAAATTACTTTTTTAAAAACGCTATAAAAAATGCAGCTGGACGCCGCTGGATGAGATGAAAGATGAAACATACTCTCTGATAGTTACTTTAAGAGATGTATATAGTGGCTTGTTTGATAAGTATATACCCATGGCTATATAAAAAACAATTCACGGCAATCTCCTGCAAATAATTCACTTGGTATAAGCTACTTAGTTTTGTATTGATTTGCTTAGTTTTTAATTACAAACATTTTCGTGAACAAACATTGATGTTCTAGTGCTGCGGGGACAAAGTTAAACCCCTTATTTAATCAAAATATTTTGCGTCTAGTCTAGGCATGTTGTTAGCTATTTAAAACACCTACCGTTTTTTAATTTAGAGGTTCAAACTTTTTAGACTTTTGTCCACCTAGATTTGAATTTGGAACCACAGTGCTTCGGCCGGTCTTTCAGGCCTTTGGCCGGTCCCTCTCCGCAAAATAAAGATCTTTTGGGTAGCAGACCTAAACGCGTTGAATTTTTATGACCGATTCTTTTAACAAATACGGAGGTTATGACAGCGATCTGTTCGGTGACAATCCCCAGTTCGTTATGGAGGTAATGTCCGTAGGGTCTATGTCCGGGTACGGAGTATAAAAAGGCACCAAAAAATGTACTTTTGACTCATTCCCATTATCTCTGTTAGAAATACATTGGATGTAGGTAAAATCATTCGGTATGATTTGTAAACCCTTATCAAAACATTTGTATGTGATTTTTTTGTGTGTTTAATTTTAAAACACACACACACTCATTGTCAGTCTAAAACATATATACAACCAGGCGCGTATTTAGCTTTTAAATAAAGTGGGGGAACGTTAAAAATCGGACAATGTTGGATAAAAAAATACAACATGTTTGACATAGCAGTTCCACAGAGGGGGGAATTAGAAATAACCCCCTCCCCCCAAACTAAATTCAAAAGCGGAAACAGGAAAAAAGAATAAAAGAAAAAAAACTATAATTAAAAAAAAAGAAAAGAAAAGAAAAGAAAAGAAAAGAAAAGAAAAGAAAAGAAAAAAGAAAAGAAAAGAAAAGAAAAGAAAAGAAAAGAAAAGAAAAGAAAAGAAAAGAAAAGAAAAGAAAAGAAAAGAAAAGAAAAGAAAAGAAAAGAAAAGAAAAGAAAAGAAAAGAAAAGAAAAGAAAAGAAAAGAAAAGAAAAGAAGAGAAAAGAAAAGAAAAGAAAAGAAAAGAAAAGAAAAGAAAAGAAAAGAAAAGAAAAGAAAAGAAAAGAAAAGAAAAGAAAAGAAAAGAAAAGAAAAGAAAAGAAAAGAAAAGAAAAGAAAAGAAAAGAAAAGAAAAGAAAAGAAAAGAAAAGAAAAGAAAAGAAAAGAAAAGAAAAGAAAAGAAAAGAAAAGAAAAGAAAAGAAAAGAAAAGAAAAGAAAAGAAAAGAAAAGAAAAGAAAAGAAAAGAAAAGAAAAGAAAAGAAAAGAAAAGAAAAGAAAAGAAAAGAAAAGAAAAGAAAAGAAAAGAAAAGAAAAGAAAAGAAAAGAAAAGAAAAGAAAAGAAAAGAAAAGAAAAGAAAAGAAAAGAAAAGAAAAGAAAAGAACAGAACAGAACAGAACAGAACAGAAAAAAGGAAAAAGTAGAAGAATCTCAGAATTTTTCTTTAGAAAAATACTCGAAAACTTTCCTTTAGAAAAAACATAATATTTTTATAGCACAAATATATGGATTTTTTATCAAGAAAAATTGGAGAATTTTTCTAAAGGAAAAGTTTCATAATTTTTCTATAGAAAAAAAAATGTGTTAGAGTCTGAGACTTTATTATAAGCAAAATGCTTCAGAATCGAATGTGATTTTAATTAAAAAAATTTTTCTATAAAAAATTGTCTTAAAATCTGAAACTCTGACTCCCAGAATCTGAGACGGAAAAAATTTTTAATCAGTTAAATTATTTGTGGTTAATTATACCGTATAATTTTATAGAAGTACGGTTTTTGTATTTTGTCATTGAAAAAAAAAATATTTTTACTCCACAATATAAAAAATTGTAAACAGTTAAAATAACTGTAATATCATTCGTTTTTACGGAATGTCTAGTTATTTATTAACGTTAAAAAAAACTATAAAAGTATGTTGTTTCAAATAAAATATAAGTAGTCCGTTTTTTAAAAGGCAAAACGATTGTTTTAAACGTTTTTTTTTCAATTGAATGTACTTACAAAATATTTTGAGTGTAGTTTTGGTAAAAAAAAATATTTTTTTTTCACGAAAACAAAATTATGTTTTAAAAAATTTAATGAACCCAAAATCTTTGGTGAAAAAAATTTTGATGAAAAAAAGTTTTTGATGAAAAGAAAAATTTTTTGATGTAAAATAAAATTGATGAAAAAAAAAATTTTTTTTTGGTGAGAAAAAAAAATTTCAAAAAAATTATTGCAAAAAACTTAAAAAAAAAAAAAATTTTTGAAAAAAAATTTCCGTGAAAAAAAATTTTGGAAAAAAAATCCGCGATTTTTTTCTTTTTTTGTCAAAAAATGTGTTCGTACTTGTTTAAGTACCTCCGGTGTTCAATTATGTTCACATATGTCAACCAGCAGCTGAATTAAAGCATTTTGTATTTTTAGGTTATGTTGAATGTACCAAAATTTTTGAGGTTTCCTTACATTTTCGTTCATAACTTTTGAACCGCTGAACCGATATCGCTCAAATGCAATACCAAACTGCTCAGGAGAACTTCCAATAAATAAGTTAAGTTTCAGTCATCTCCGTGTAATATTTTGGTCGTGATCACCATTTCCACAGACAGACGGAAAGACGGACATCGCTAAAATGTCTTAAAATCGATCACTGATCAATAATATATATACTTTATGGGGTCCTAGACCGATATTTCGATGAGTTACAAACGGAATGACAAACTTATATATACCCTCTATCACTAAGTGGAGGGTATAAAAATTTGATAAAAAAATTTGATGAAAAAAATTTACGAAAAAAAAATTTTGATGAAAAAAAAATTTGATGACAAAAAAAATTAATGAAAAAAAAATTGGTGGAAAAAAATTTGATGAAAAACAAAAAAATTGGTGAAAAAAAAGTTTTGATAAAAAAAAAAATTCATAAAAAAAAAATTCATAAGAAAAAAATTTGTAAAAAAAAAAAAATTGATAAAAAAAAATGATGAAAAAAAAATTTTATGAAAAAAAAGTTTGATGAAAAAAAAAATTGATGGAAAAAAAAATTTGATCGAAAAAAATTTGACGAAAAAAAAGAATTAATGAAAAAAAAAATATGAAAAAAAAAATTTTTGATGAAAAAGAAAAAAATTTATAAAAAAAATTGATAAAAAAAAAAATTGATAAAAAAAAAAATTGATTAAAAAAAAATTTGATGACAAAAAAATTGATGAAAAAGAAAAAAAATGATAAAAAAAATGGTGAAAATAAAAAATTTGATAAAAAAAAGCTTGATAAAAAAAAAATTGATGGAAAAAAAATTTGATAGAAAAAAATTTGACGAAAAAAAAAATTATGAAAAAAAAATTTTTATGAAAAAAAAATTTGATGAAAAAAATTATAAAAAAAAAATTGATAAAAAAAAAAAGGATAAAAAAAAATGATAAAAAAAATGATAAAAAAAAAGTTTGATGAAAAAAAAAATTTATGAAAATAAAAAATTTGATGAAAAAAACAATTGATGAAAAAAAAAAATTTGATAGAAAAAAAATTTGATGAATTAAATTTCGATCGAAATTTTTTTATTAAAAAACCAGGAAAACTGTCAAATATTGGTAAAATGGGATTACGAGACATTATCTAGTAATTTGACATATTTTTTATATTTATTTATTCCAAAGGAATACATTTTTAAAATTAAGAAATGTTTTTATAGAAAAAATCATACTAAACAATTAGTATATTTTTTAAAAAACTTAACTAATGAAGCAAATTTGACCTAAGGTTCCATGGAAAAAAAATTTTGAGAAAAAAATTTTGAGAAAAAAATTTTTATTTTTTTTGAAATTGCAAAAATGCAAATTTCACGAAATTTTTAAAAAATTACTTAAAATATCTTTTCCTTGACCCTTTCATAGACAGTCTTTCATTTTAACACGAACTGGATAATATACGTTTCAAACTAGAGATTAAATGTAGTAAAACTGCATTTACAGTTATTCATTTTGTGATCCCGTTTCCTTTTAAAAGGACTTCAAAATTTTGGAGTATTAAATTTTATAAAATATTTTTTTAATATTTGTACTTGTCCTAGAACTCTACTATTGATAGAAACTGAAAGAGGAGGATCTCCTCTATTTTTCCTATTTTATCATTTTAACATATCAGGAAAAAGGAGGTAAGTTACGCCCTTTAAAAACTGTATCCTTCAATATCATTCAAAATTTTCAACAAAATATTTTGATAACGTTTTCAAATGACTTTATTCACATTATTTTATCCTGATATGGTAAAATAGAGAAATGGAAAAATTAGGGAAGATTCTCCTCTTTCATTTGAAGTCACTGAAGACACTGTGTCATCCTAGGACAAGTACAAAATATTTACAAAATGTAACCTTTAAAACTTTGATGTACTTTTAAAAGGAAACAGGATCACGAAATGAAAAACTGTTAATGCAGTTTTACTCCATTTGATCTCTACTTTTAAACGTATATAATCCGGTTCATGTTTAATATTGGCTGTCGAACGGTGCTATTTCATACAGTTTCTGACAATCTTTTTTTCATACACTTTTGTAAAAATTTTCTCTTAATTTGATCCTTTTCAAATTTTGTCCTCCGAGTAAAGTATAAAATTCGTTTTGAAAAAATTCCACCCCCAAAAATCCACGCCTGTTAACCTACACATCTGTACAATAAGTACACCCATACATATGTAATGTTCATTTTGTTCTTACAACAACAACAACAACCAACAATAACTGAAAAATAAAAAAAAATGTTTTAAAGAATAAAACGTAATGGGCTGTAATCAGCTTAACTTCTCATATAGTACGTATTTTTTTTTTGTTATTTTATTCTGCTACTTTTGCTGCTGTTATTATTTCCCACAAAATACAACTAAAATACAACAAAAAAAAAATAAAAAATAAAATTAAAATGGCTAAAGGTCTTAATGCCGGATGGCTACTTTAGTTGGCGAATGGAGCAACAACGGCAGCATCACACATATGCTACTCTTGTCATCGACATGACACAAACAAAAAAATAAAAATTAAAGTGTATGCTATTCTGACCTCTTTATCCTTTTTTTCCAGTTTTGTTATCAGTAATATTAATTTTCAAAAAAAAAAAAAAGCATTATAATAATGTTCATGACCATAAAGTTTAAAAATACATACAATAAAAAAGATTTTTATAATGTAAAAAAAAATCCCTTATTGTAAAATTTAATTAGAAAAGGTCTATATTTCTATAATATATTCTTTTGTAAATAAAAAAAATGTTTTAAATAATATTTTTAATGATATGTAACATTTAAATGGTTTTTTGACCACTACTAAAACCTTTTAAATGCATGTACATTAGAGCGGCATTTTTTTGTATGATTAAAAAGGTTTTTGCCGATTTTTAATTTATATTCTACTACGCCAATCGGATTATATTATCCCATTGCGCCAGGCAATAAAAACTTTGTACTTTTGAAAAATTAAAAAAAAAAATAAACAAAAAAGTATATATCGCTCAATATCTGATAAATTTTTATTAAAAAACGCCGGCATTACGAAACCTAAATACATTCCGCAAGAATGCTTTAAGATTTAACTGAAATGAATACGTTTGTTAAAAACTTCACCCCAGCGCCATCTCCCGAGCCCAAATTTTCTCAGGAAATTTAATAAATTTATTTTGAGAATATTAGCCACATTGTCTCATAAATACAAAAAATGGAACTATTACGACAACAGCGCCACCTACCGGGTCCAAAATTTAGCAGGAAACTTACTTTTGTTAAGAAAATATATTTTTTGAATTTCAGCCAAATCGTACCATAAAAAATAACAATTGAAATACTGCGACAACAGCGCCACCTATCTGGATTAAACTTGAAAGAAACCTGACTGCAGACTAGAGGTGTCCTTAAAAACGAAAATCACCTTTTTATACCTGGTAGGGTCCTATATTGTTCTTTAGTATCTAAAAATGAGTGAGCCAAAATTTGGGGACAATCGGCTAAAAATAACTCGTGCCGAAAATGGATTGAAGTTTTGGGACATTCTTATAAGAACGAAAAACTAGTTTTTTCTAGTCTTTGGAAAAACATTGGTATTTAATATTTTTTGTTAAATTTTTTATAAAATAATATGAAAATGGTACTAAATTACCTTTTCAAAACGACTAATAAAATTAAAATCGGATGAAAAATAAGCATTTTACGAATACATGCCCCAGACCATTGTATGGTTTTTAGAGCCAGAATTTCAAAATTTTCAAAATTTTTAGGCAAAAAAATAGTAAAAATTTAATTTTACTTTATGATCAAATTGAAAACATGTTTAAGATTAAAAATAGCAGATATGGTAGTCAAGCTTTTTTTTTATTTGGCGCGGGTAGTGATAAAATTTCCGCGGATTCCAAATAAAATGCGTTTTTCTACAATAATTAAGCAAATTTTTGAAAATTTGTGCTCTATTGTGCGGATCGAAGTGTAAAACGTAAATTCTGTAACTTTTGAGAAATCGGATATATGCAGATATTTTGTGTTATAGAAATGTATAACGTCTCAAATTTGTCATTTCACCTCGACGAAAAGGGGTTAAAGTTGCCCGAATTCTCAAAAAATTTACAGAATTTATGTATTTCACTTCGTATAATACAATACAGAAAATTGTTTCCCATATTTGCTAAATTATTTTAGAAAAACTCATTTTCTTTGGAATCCGCGGAAATTATATCACTACCCACGCCAAATGAAAAAAAAAGTTAGACTACCATATCTGTTAGTTTTTATCTATAACATGTATTTAATAAAATTATAAAGTAAAATTTAATTTTTTTTATTTTTTTGCCAAAAAATTTTGAAAATTTTCAAATTTTGGCTTTAAAAACCATGCAATGGTCTGGGGCATGTATGCGTAAAATGCTTATTTTTCATCAGATTTGAATTTCTTTAAGCTTTTTGGAAAGGTAATTTATTACCATTTTCATATTACTTAACAAAAAAATCAACAAAAAATATCATATACCAATATTTTTCAAAAAACTAGAAAAAACGTGTTTTTTCATCAGATAAGAGTGTCCCAAAACTTCAATCCATTTTCGGCACGAGTTATTTTTATCCGATTGTCTCCAAATTTTGGCTCACTCATTTTTAGATACAAAACTACAATTTAGGACCCTACCACGTATTAAAAAGTGATTTTGAAAAATTACCTTAGTCGTTAGGACACCTTTACTGCAGACTTAACTAATATATTGTCCAAGTTTGGTGTTAATAGATCGTTAATGATCAAACTAAAAAAAAAAATCCGAAACAAGTGTCGATAAACTTGAAAGAAACCTGACTGCAGACTTTACTAATATATTGTCCAAGTTTGGTGTCAATCGATCGTTAATGATCAAACTAAAAAAAATCCGAAACAAATGTCGATTAAGTCTTGCAAATATGACGAACATAAATAACTTTAAAACAGAAAAATAATTTTCTTAAAAATTATTCTATGAGAATATCATAGTTTTAATTAGTCAAGAAAATAATGACCTCGAGCTAGAATAAACCTACTCAAAATATAATACATAACTCATTTACTGGTATAGTGTCATAACTCAAAATATTTGATTTGACACAAAATGCGTTTAAAGTTTACAATAGAAACTGGTTTTCCATTGAAAAAGGCCGGTACTTAGAAAATCTAATTATGGTGTGTTCACTTCCCAAACGTCAAGTTTAAAAGATATTAATACAAATTTTTGACAGAATATAAGGCATGATATAACAGCTTGAAAATGCGCACCGACTTTTTATTATTACTTAACGAGATTCGGAAATATGCAAATCATCGACTGACCCTATGTTGCAAATATGCACAGTTAGCATCCCCTTCCAATCGTCGTAGGGTACTGAAATTCGGCCCAAATTACTCGTTACGATGCCATCTTTCATATTTAAGGTACGTTGAGTTGTTGGTTATACTTGATATTATTCCACATGTTCATGGGCCACACTAATGTATGATTTCAAAACGGTGTTGGTGATGATTTTTATCAATGTATATCAGGCGCGGATCCAGCTATTGGGTTTGTGGGGAGGGGAATTTTTTTTTTTTCTTAAATTTTTTTTTGCAGGGTACTTCAGGTCGGATTTGAATCATTACTTAAGGTTTTATAGTGTTTATTATGATTTTTTCTATAGACACATTTCCTACAGAACTCAAACAAATTTTTGATACACACTAAAAAAACCTTGACAAATTACTAAAAAAAAGTCTCGCAATCCCATTTTACCAATATTTGACAGTTTTCCTTGTTTTTTAACAAAAAATTTTCGATTGAAATTTATAGTGTTTTCTTTTCTGAACTAAAAAAAGTGCATTGTTAAAATATTGACATTGCCCTGAAACGATGTTGCATTTTTTTACACTCAGAATAGAACACAAAAAATGCTGTTTTATACGCAAATTGCCCAGATTTGCTGGTTCGATGGATCTGTTTTTCGCTAATAATGCCGGCAACTCAGGTTCGAATCCCGGCGATGGCCATCGTATATTTAAAAAAAAAAATTTTAATTGTTAAAAAAAAACAATTATTAAATAAAAACTAATACGTAATTGATTAAAAAAAATTAACAGAATAAAAAAAAATGTTGCCCACACCGGGATTTGAGCCCCGGACCTCCAGCGTCACATGCCGCGACACATCCTCTGCACCACAACAGCACCAGTTAACTCGAGCGCAGTTTTTCACCCCGTCATTTGATTAAGGTGTAGAAAATATGTCTTTTTTACGGCGCCATGAAATAACTCCCAATGAAATAAGTCCCAAGAAAAATAATGCAATAAGTCCCAAAAATTTCCATACGATTTGGGAGTTATTTCATAATGAAATAACTCCCAAATCTGCGGGGATTATTTCATTTTTTTGGAAGTTATTTCATTTTTAAGTTTGGGAGTTATTTCATTATGCAATAACTCCCAAACTATTTTAATGAAATAACTCCCAACAGTTTGAGAGTAAATTATGAAAATAAAAATTTAACTTATTGAATTTTCAAGTTTCTTTAATTTTTATTAAAAATAATAAAAATTAGATATTTTCTTTAGTTATTTTCAGGAAAAGTTAATTTGTTACGGGGAAAGTAAATGACCTCGAACTATAATAAACTCTTTTTCAATGTTTTTTGATTTATCTTGTAAATAAATTCAGAAAACCATTCACTCAGAAGTACATCAATGTCAATCAAAATAAAAATAAAAAAAAATAACACGTTTGCTTTAAGGCGAAATGCATGCTGCGAGTAATTGTGAAAAATTTGAGTTCTTCTAAGAATGGTTTTAATTTATGAAAATTAAGAGGTTTTGTATGACAAACTGAAGATCCGCAACCGGTGTAATAAGAAGTTTTAGGATCCTGTTAGTTAGGCAGGCACATTAGATTATTTAAAGTGTAGGCGAAATGGACCTTCGGTCTTTTACAACCCACTCACGCTTTTCTTTATTTTGAAATATATGTTGTTGGAATACGATTATATGTTTGAAAAGATTTGAATGCGTATGGATGTGAAGAAAGCGCCGCAGGCGAAAAATTTTTACAAGAGATTTTAACAAAAAATTAAAAAAAAAATCGCGCGATTTTTTTTTTAATTTTTTGTTAAAATCTCTTGTAAAAATTTTTCGCCTGCGGCGCTTTCTTCACATCAATACGCATTCAAATCTTTTCAAACAAATAATCGTTTTCTTACCACATTTATTATACAGAATCCTGGAAGCTCTAAAAGGCTTCCAGGAATCTGCTTTCAAGATTTATGCGTGGCTTGTTAACTGTTTTAACCAAGATGATTTATATATTTTTTTAATTTAAGTTCATATTTTTATGGAGTTTATTTTCTGTTCTTCTCGCAGCCGCCAGAGGGACCTGCGATAAGTTAGCTATTGCATGAAATATTGTACTGATATGATTCAAACATTAAAAGAAATTTAATTAATGTGTCAGTAAGCTGCATTCCAAAAAGTTGAGAAGGGATTGTTGGCACTTCAGAGATTTGTTTTTTAAAGAGACACAATTAAAGTGTTTTTGGGATTTAAATAGAAAAATTTAATATTCAAAAAAAAAAAATTGGGATTTATTTCATTTCTATTGGGAGTTATTTCGTTGGGACTTCTTTCATTTTTTGTTAGGGACTTATTTCATTTTTCTTGGGACTTATTTCATTTTTTTGGTTTGGGAGATAATTCATTTTATTTGGGATTTATTTCATTGGGAGTTATTTCATTGGGACTTATTTCATTGGGAGCTATTTCATGGCGCCCTTTTTTACATTAAGGGGAGGCAATATTTTGAGAAAACAATATTGTATTTTTTCTAAAGTGTCACATTTTTTGCCAGAAAAGAAAACACCATTACATTTTTTTTGTAATTTCACAAATTTATAAGGTTTTTTACAAAAAAAAACTAGTAAATTCACAAGATTTCGTTTTAATTTTTATTGCGCCAAAAAATTTGTAAATTTACAATTTTATTGGTAAAAATGTTGTAAAATTACGAAAAAAAAACTCGTAATTTTTACTAGGAATTCTCGTAAAATAGGAGGTAGCAAAAAATCTGGTAAGATCACGAAACCTCCTTGTAAGTTTTATCGCGTCAAAAAATTTGTAAATTAACAATTTTATTTGTACACTCAAAAAAATAACTTAGTCAAAATTTTAAGATAAAGGTGTTGTAAATTACATCAACTAAACATTGGCAAAAAAATTTTAAAAATTAAATTTTTACAAAACTTTTTGGTAATTTACTACACACAAAAAAAAACTTTATCAAATTACTCGGAAAAGTCTCGTAATCCCATTTTACCAATATTTGACAGTTTTCCTTGTTTTTTAACAAATCGAAATTTAAATTTTTTTTGTAATGTTACAATTTTTTTTTGTGATTTTACAAATTTTCAATATAATTTAAAAAAAAAAATGTAGTAAATTCACGAGAATTTCTTGTAATTTTAATTGCGCCAAAAAAACTGTAAATTTACAATTTTATTGGTAAAAAGCTTGTAAAATTACAAAATTATTGGTAAAAAGCTTGTAAAATTACTAGGAATTCTCGTAAAATAGGAGGTAGCAAAAAATCTAGTAATATTACGAAACCTCTTTGTAAATTTTGTCGTATCAAAAAATGTGTAAATTTACAATTTTTTTTGTAAAAACCTTGTAAAATTACAAAATTATTGGTAAAAATCTTGTAAAATTACTAGAAATTTTGTCAAATAGGAGGTAGCAAATTTTTTGGTATTTTTACTATATTTTTTGCCTTTTTTTTATTTTAGTGTAATTTTAGCAAATTTGTATTTTCGTTAAAGAAATGGTAATACTTTTAATTTTTTTTTTTTAGTTATAAGAAAAAAAAAATTTGTTTAAAATGATATAGTGTAAACAACGAGGAGAAGAACGCAAAAGAGGATGCTGCCAACACCAAAGCAAAGTAGCCATCCAACAACTGGATTAATGGTTGATGATGCTATTAATACCTTTAAAGAATTTGATGCTTAAAAATAGGCTACAAAATTTTTAGTATTTTTTACCGTTTTTTTTGCTAATTTTACCATTTTTTTGCTAATTTTTCAAGGTTGATTTTGTATCAAATTAAAGTGTTATTGTTGTAATTTTACCATTTTTATACCCTCCAACCACAGTATGGTGGTATACTCGCCTTGTCATTCCGTTTGTAACGCATCGAAATATCGGGTGGGGAACCGCATAAAAAATATATATTATTGATCCATGATCGATACAAAGACATTCTATGAATGTCCGTCCTTCCGTCTGTCTGTAGATAACACGATGGAGTCCAAAATAAAATAGCTAGACTCCTAAAATTTAGCACAAGTATGTCTCATGTCGGGTTAAGTTCGTGAATGAGCAAAATCGGACCAGGGGGAAAAAAGTACCCATTGAAGAACTGAACCAACCTCTGAAAAAATACACTTTTTTGACATGTTTTTTTGTATTTTTGTTAAATAAATGAAACATTTGGTATATTTATCGCAATGGGAAGATGCATTCAACGTCCCTCACTGACCCATTTAAATATTTTATTTTTTTGAGTGTAAAAGCTTGCAAAATTACAAAATTATTGTTAAAAAAAGATTGTTAAATTACAAGGAATTGTTGTCAAATAGAAGGTAGCAAAAAAAAAAAGTTACAAACTTTTCTTGTCATTTTACAAGGAAAGAGCCGTTTACCTCTGCGAAAGATCCCGTCCAATATTGTTAACCTGTAATGAACTTATAACTTCGTTCACTTGAAGTTTCTCATAACAGAACTCCATAGTATAACCCACACTTTCTGTGATTTATATGATAGGAACAAATTATTAATGTTAATTTAACAATTTACTTAAGAATAATAATAAATCTTTTTTATTATTACTTGTTTATTTAACAATCACCCCCACCTATCACCTTGTCCATTTACAAGTAATTTGCATACCTTGTCTACTTTATTGTATATCTCAAAGCATATTTTTGTAAGTATTCTAAGGACTCATGTGAGTAGGACCTACATCATCATCCATCCATATTTTTTTCCAGCAGTTTATGTAAGGAAAACTTTTGAATTTTTTTTGTTTTTCATTTATTTTTTCTAACTCAATTATCAAAACGACTACGACTGTTAGTGCCGTTGGTTATTTGTGCCAAGTTTAATGGAATTTTCAGCAGTTGAACTCTGTATAAAGTGTAGTGTAGAAAAAGGAAATACATCAAAAAAACCGAAATAACGTTTTTCAATCTTATTTTGTTTCAATTTTTGTGTTGGTTGTGTTTTTTTGCACACATTTATACTTTGCAACAGATTTTTTTTTCAGTGCACTACATTTGGAAATGAGATATATTAACTTTGGCTGTTCGTTTGTTGACAACATAGTGCAGCATTTAAAAAATGGAGAAGAGTTGTACTAAACCACACTGGGAGTTTTGCAGATAGTGTTTTGAAAGTCTTTACTGAGGCTGCCGTTTGGCATATTTGATTGTCATTTACCTGGTCAGGTTGGTATTGCAGAGTTATTGCTAAATAATTACACTGCTCGACAACAAAAACCTCCCAGTGAAATATCTTACTGATTGTTAGAGATGTTTTTCGTCTGAATTCAAATCTGACATCCAATTTTTTCTAGCACGTACCGTTTTTGAGATAGTCGCTGTTAAGTGCTAGATAAAATTGAATGGCAGATTTGGATTCAAGACAGCAAACTCTATAATAATCAGTTGGATATCTCATTGGAAGTGGTTTGTTGTCGAACAGTGTTATTATTTAGATAACTCGCAAACAGGATCAGCTAGGATTATCGTGTTAAAGATTTTTAAAGTTAAACATAATGACGATTGAAATGCCACTACCCGATTTTATCACCATTTTAACACAACCTAAACTTGCTTGGAGAGGTGTGTGCCAGCAGAAAAAAAATCTAAAAAAAGTACTTTTTGCAAGTTCTCAAAAAGGGCAAATAAATGGAATAAGGGTACTTTTTTAAAAATATTGAACTAATAACCCCAGAAACTCAAAATTTAACATGCAGAATCATCGTGCAGAACTAACATTTAAGAGAAGAGAGGTTTGGGGGTGGGGGGTAAATTATGCAGTATTTAGATCTAGATAACTGAAATTACAGATGTTGTTATAGGGCCAGCATACCATTGGACATATTGGGTAGGCAGTATGCGGCTGCGTCGGTAATTCGACTTAATAGCACGCTGCAATGGAGTAGAAGCGATTGTGGCCATAGCGCGATGTTAAAGAAGATAACAATACCACAAAATGTGGACTGTGCTCCCTCTTTGAGCCTCTTTGAGCGCCACTTTACCACTATAATAGGGAGTCTTGGATGGGGGACATTCCGGGTAGTGGAGCCACCATACATTTTTACACAGATGGATCGAGGCTGCACGAACAAGTGGGCTTTGGAGTCTATTCGGAAGAGCTTGGATTGAGCCTGGCTCGAAGATTGCCAGATCATTGCAGTGTTTACCAGGCAGAGATGCTGGCAATAAAGGAAGTGGCTGACTGGTTGAGCTGCAATGTCTTGTCTACAACCGCAGTCAACATCTATACTGACAGTCAAGCCGCGGTAAAGTCCCTGGATTCAATGTTTCTGAAAACAAGATCTGCCCTTAACTGCCGCACGTCTTTAAATGAGATGGCCAAGCAGATTAACATACGACTCATATGGGTCCCAGGGCACAGAGACATTCCAGGGACTTGCAAAGCCGATGAGCTTGCAAGACTAGGAACTACCTTACAGGTTCCAACAGAATTGGAATGTGTTGGTATGCCTCTAGAAACTTGCAAGCAAAACCTACGGCTTTGTTCTGCGACGGAGACTAATCAAAGATGGGCAAATGGATGGACGTGTGAGACAACACGACTGATTTGGCCTTCTCTTAATCAGGGGCGCACAAGTGAGCTGATATCGCTTCCAAGAAGAGAGATTTCGACGGTGGTTTCTATAATTACCGGACACTGTCTTATACACTGAAAAAAATAACTATACTGAAATTAAATAAACACTGTTATTAATTTAAGTAAGCAATTTTTTTTGAATTTACTTCAACTTATCTTAATGTAAGGTGGTTTTACTTAAAACAAAGAAAATAAACTTGAAGATAGTACATGCAAATACTTAAAAAAGCACAAAAGTTTTCCTTAATTTGATTTTTTAAATTAAGTTAAATATTCTTTACATTTATGGCGAATTGATTGCATTTAAGAAAAAACGGGTTTATTAAAAAATTTAGCTTTACTTAAAAGAAAAAAATTTAAATTGTGTGCGAAAAAAATAAATAAGTACACACAGAAAACAAATTCGCTTATTTCCAACTGAAATTCAGTTGCTGCAACAAAAATTCGGTTTATGCATTTGTATTAAGGTTGTTACAACTAAATATCGGTAGTTACAACTGAATTTTGTTAATACACTGTGTTTTAATTGAAACAACTAAAAAATTCGTCTGCCACAGCGAAATTGAGTAGCAGCAACCGAATTTTGAGTTGATACAACTGAAAAATTCAGTTGGAAATTTTTTTTTCTCTGTGTACGTGACTTACTTAAAAATAGTATAGACATTTTCCAGACATTGAATCAAATAAGTACTAATATTTAATTCCGAAACGCATTTTCTTTAATTTAATCAATTTTTTTTTTAATTTAAGAAAAAAGTAATCTTTATTTTATTGATTTCATTGACTATATTTGAATCCATATCTTCATCAGTTTAAGAAAGAATTTACTTAACTTAAGGAAAAGATACTTAAGGTATTTTGGGGACCCCATCTGAGGGCCCCATCTGGAGACCTCATGAGACCCTAACTTTAAATCCAAATTTCGATTTTCGCTGAATTTTCAAATGCCTATAACTTTGCAAATACTGCAGATACGAAAAAAATTCTAAAGGCACATTTGTAGTGCTTAACTTGTAGAATATGACCCCCGAAGACCCGAAAGCCCTCCGAGTTATAGTTTTCGATTTATTTCAGGATCAAATTTCTCAAGACCCCATTCCCATATCTCGAAAACTAAGCAAGAGAGAGCGATTCTGACCAAAATTTTGGATCCAAATCAATAGTGACCCTATAATAGTGTACGCACATACTCATGGGCGGACCCCATATATGGGGGCCCATAGGGTCCTCACATTGGGACTCCATAGGGTCAACAGAATCCGTAAGTTTAAGGAAATTTTTACTTATTTTAAAAAAATATTTTTCATCTGGATAAAAACAATTAACTTATATTAAGTACAATTTTACTTACTTTTAAGATATATTTAAGTAAATGCATTACTATGTTTTAGGAAAAAATATACTTGGAAGAAGAATTAAAATCTTTGGAGCCCTCGCATACCCTCCTTTTTTTAAACTAAGTTCAACACGCTTTAAAAATTGTAAATTTTTTTTTCAGTGTAGGGAAGCACGCAGATCGGGTAAATGTGACGTCGAATGACTTTTGCCGAAGTTGCATGGATGAAGAGGAGTTGAAAACTATCGAACACTATATCTAGGGAGCTGTACGATCTTTCTGATTTGTCGGATGTCAAAACTCAACATCTAAGGAGTTTCATAAGAAGCTCAAACTGGTTTAACGACAGGGTCCCGTGGTATCACAATGGACCTCAGAGTCTACGTGTGTTGACGTAAAACATCAGCCGCCACTTACAACCTAACCTAACCTATAGGGCCAGCAACGCGGACTCCGGGTATATCTAGTAGTACATAAAAACTTCGTTTTAGTCCCTTTGACAAAATCTCTAACAGTTTCCAACTCATTTTAGTTCGAAAAATGTATTCTTTACAAATTTTAAGTTTTTGTTGCAAAACAAAAGAAAAATAAAATTTTTGTAATTTCGCGTAGTCATGTACATGACGTTTGCCTTTTTTTGTTATTTGTTTCGTTTGAAGGGGAGAAAATTCTTTCTACTTTTTTTTTTGAGGAAAATTGAAAAAGCAAATGTAGTTACTTAATAATATGAAGAATATGTTTTTTTTGAGATAAATTGGAAAAAAAGATTTGTGGGTACATGTAACATCTATCTACGATGTGTAATGTAAATTTTAGCAAAAAAAAAAAAGTTTTTCCTGAATTTTTGTAAAGTAAGTAAATTTTTAATGAAAATGAATTGACTTGTTTTTTTGAAAACTAATAATGTAATTTTTTGTTTATGATAATGTTACTTTTTTAAATAATTATATTACAAGATTCAATGCCAGAGGCAAACAGATTTGAGGATGTTTTTTTTTCAAACTTTTGCAAATGAAAACGGAACAATAGCTTTTTTGGATTTCATTACCATAGAAGAAGTATTAATAAGGTAAGGTTTTTATTTTCGTAAAACAGTTTTAATAAATTCTAAGCTGATGCGCTTATCCAAAATTTAACTAATCTATTCCACATTGTAAAACTACCAAATATATTCATTACAAAACACCATGTTAAGTTTTTACCCTAAAAGTATGCTATAATTTAAGATTATATTTTGAACTTTATGTAAATAAAATACTAGAAAATGATTAAAACTAAAGCATTTTTGTTTCTCAATCTTATAATTATACACCTGCTAAATTTTACTCAAAAACCATAATGTATGGGAGTCATAGTACACTCCGCATCATAACTATAGCCGCATTGCATTTTTCGGTTTGTTTAATGTTCAAGAAGTATTTTTATGAAACCTATTATGGTATATTACAGTGTTATAACAGTTCTCTTGTTTTTGTAAATTTGAGCCATCAGCTGTTTGAATTCAGAAAACGGCGACCAATAACTGTATTTGTCAGTGTTTCATAACTATAGCCGCATTTCAATAAAGTCAGTTGAAATGAGTTCAAGTCAAAGTTTCGTGGCCAAATTAATTTTTTTTTTGGTAAAATTCGTTCCTCTATTAATTTTTTAACAAAATGCCACGTGGTAAATTTTTAAATGAAGTCGAACAAGTGAGAGTGTTACATTCGGCTGTGCCGAATCTTTTATACCCTCCGAAATGTAAAAAAAATCCAGGGGCGTTTTTTTTGGGAGGGGGTTCGTGGGAGACTTTAGGGGGCACCTTCCCCTTACGATTTTGAACTTCTTCTGAGATAAGAATGTTGCATTTGCTTACCAAAAGTACAAAAAACTCTGCAAAAAATGCGTTTTTTCTTGGGTTGGTTTAGTTCTCCAAGGGGAACTTTTTTCCCCTTGGTCCGATTTTGCCCATTTCCGAACTTAACCTGCCTAGGAATATAAGACATATTCGTGCCAAACTTCGGAAGTCTAGCTCTTTTATTTTGGACTGTATCGTGTCCTCTACACACGGACAGACGGAAAGACGGACAGACGGACGGACGGACGTCGCTAGAATGTCTTAGAATCGATCACTGATCAATAAAATATATACTTTAGGGCCTAGACCGATATTTCGATGCGTTACACACGGAATGACAAAGTGAGTGTACCCCCATACTGTGATTGGAGGGTATAAAAAGTCAAAATGTTAGTCTTTTTAGAAAGTGGTTTAAGTTATCGCGAAATTGGACGAAAAATTAAGCGATCTGACAAAGTTATCCGAAATTTTGTAAAAAATAAAAGTGGATACGGGATGAACAAAACAGGGGGTCGAAAAAAATGCTATCTGAGAGAGATCAACGCCGTATTATTAACGCAATTAAAGCAATTCTATGAAAACTCTTTCGCAGATTGGTAATGAATGCGGCTTGAATGTGTCCAATTCTACAAAAAGTAGAGTCTTAAAGGAGTCTGGAACGATAACAAGACTTTTATTTTTTACAAAATTTCGGATAACTTTGTCAGATCGCTTAATTTTTCGCCTAATTTCGCGATAAATTAAACCACTTTCTAAAAAGTCTAAAATTTTGCCTTTTTCGACTTCATTTAAAAATTTACCATGTGGCATTTTATTTAAAAATTAATAGAGGAACGAATTTTACCAAAAAAAAAATTTATTTGGCCACGAAACTTTGACTTGAACTCATTTCAACTGATTTTATTGAAATGCGGCTATAGTTATGAAACACTGAGAAATACAGTTATAGGTCGCCGTTTTATCAATTCAAACAGCTGATGGCTCAAATTTACAAAAACAAGAGAACTGTTATAACACTGTAATATACCATAATAGGTTTCATAAAAATACTTCCTGAACATTAAATAAACCGAAAAATGCAATGCGGCTATAGTTATGATGCGGAGTGTATGATTGATAACTTTATCATAATATAACTGTAGCGATCATATTATGATCTTCTATTTTGATCATGTTATGGTAAAAAATTTCGTTTCATAATTGTTGAGGATCAAATATGATTGTCACAATTATATATATGATCAAATGATCAATCACACTATGACCTCCCTCCACTATAATTGATTTGCTGCGTTGCAATCATGTTCTAAACATGTTTTTTTCTCTGTTTGCAAATGCCACTAGTCCATCATATTATCTGCCTTAAAGTTTGTATTGTAGTTTATTTTATTACAAAATTTTAATATCAACTTCCTTACAATTTATAACTTTCTTTAAAATCTCTTTCTTGCAAACATTTTCATTTTCCCCACTTACTTATTATACCCTCCACTCTAGTGATAGAGGGTATATATAAGTTTGTCATTCCGTTTGTAACACATCGAAATATTGGTCTAGGACCACATAAAGTATATATATTTATGATCCTCGATCGATTTTAAGTCGATCTAGCGATGTCCGTCCGTCCGTCCGTCCGTCTGTCTGTCTGTCCGTAGAAAACACGCTAACTTTTGAAAGACTTTACAGAGGCTACTGAAGTTTGGCATATATGTTTGTCATTTACCTGGTCAGGTTGGTATTGCAATTCAGCCAAATCGGTCCAGTGGTTCAAAAGTTATGAGCAAAAGAGTAAATTCGGCAAGGGTGTTTCGAGAATTTACGAGATAAAAAACACGATAACTTTCGAAAGACAATAATGAGACTACTGAAGCTTAGCATGTATCTTTGCCGTTCCCCATGTCTGTTTGGTATTAAATTTCAGCTCAATCGGTCCAGTGGTTCAAAAGTTATAAGCAAAACCCTGAATTTCAGATTAGTTTCATCTAAAATACCACGTGTTTTAACAAGTTTTAAAAGCATTGGTGGTAACTTAGCAATGCTCTTCAAACTAGTTTAGTTTTAAAAGCAATGATTTTTAAACTTTTTCAGTATTAAAAGCAAAAGTAACTTAAAAATTAAACTCGAAAAAATTTTACACTGAAAAAAAATTGTACACTGAAAAAAAAATTTGTATTTTTTTTTTTACAAAAATGACACCATTTTGTTTACATACGCTCGTGCATTTAATAATTGTTGTTTTCTTGTGTCAATATTTTTATTCTATTGCTGTTGTTGTTTAACTTATAACTAAAAATGCATTGCTATACTTATGTTTGTTTTTTTTGTTGTTGTTTTTTCTTGTTTCTATACATTTATTCCATTGTTGTTGTTTAACTTATAACTAAAAATGCATTGTCATACTTATGTTTGTTTGTTGTTGTTTTTGTTGCTGTTTATATTAATATGAGTAAAAAACTCTTTGTACACTGCGAATCACATCAATAAGGAATCGAGTTTTTCACTTTTTAATCGAATATATCTTTGTAACGAATAAGCGGAAAAATATAAAAAAATGCACTGATAGAGACCATTATCTAGCTAATAATATCAAATAATAACAATAATCAAAAGACTGAAAAAAGTCCTTTAAAAAATATTTTTCGGCAACTTGTTAAAAAATTACCAGTTTTTTATGAATCACTTGAATAAGGAATTTTGTAATACAGACCAAGTAGGACCTGAATCCAATTTGTAATGAATAGCAATCCCTCAAACAACAAAAACAGAACAGTTTTGTTTTGAATTTCAATAAAAATGGGACTCCCAAAGCTCTTAGCTCTTCCGAAAAGGAAAAAGTACTGACTTTGAAGTTCAAAGTGTTAACGGTCGTTGAAATCGCTAAAATAATAGAGAGGGGCAAACCTATTGAAGGCAATTATTTAAATAACATTAAGAACTATGGAAAAACACGAATGGGCGAACTAAAATGGCAACAACAGAACGAAATCGACAAAAATTTTAAGAATTCCCTCGAATTCCACGTTGACAGGTTGCAAAATTATCAAAGAAAGTGGTGATTTAATGGGTATTTTGACAGTCCATCACGATTAAAAATTAAATGAGTTCATAGTCTGCTGCAAATTGCAAAAAAAAGTCACCCCTTAGTTCCAAACTTAAGAAGCATCGATGGTAACGTAAGGAACAGTAATGATGCCACAGTAGAATAGCGCACCCCATACCATAACAACACCTTCTATGATCTGTCTGCTATGCAAAAACGGTTTTTATTGTCTCAAATCACCGAAAACCATTGTATCCGTCTAATGCAACGGTATTATTTTTTTTTCGTCGGAATAAATTACTTTGAAAAATTTCTCAGACCGTGTCATTGTATTCCTGCAGAAATTAAGGCGCTGCTTACTACGTTTGACATTCAGCGATTAGTTTTTGCATAATTTTCGACGAGCTATGAACTCACTTGACTTTTAAACGCGACGGACTGTAAAAATACTTGCATTAACGCCACTTTATTTGAGAATTTTTAAAGATGTCGGCGTAGAATTTGGGGGAATTCTTAAAATTTTTGTCGATCTCGTTCAGTTGTTGCCATTTGAGTTCGCCTATTCATGTTTTTTCCATAGTTCTGAATGTTATTTAGATAATTGCATACAACAGTTTTTTTCCTCTCTGTTATTTCCGCGATTTCAACGACCGTTAACACTTTGAACTTCAAAGTCAGTACTTTTTCCTTTTCGGAA